>QANX01004463.1:0-56016 GCA_003254975.1 Ochetophila trinervis | reverse complement strand
GAGGAAAAAAAAAAAACTTATGAATAATTGAGGTGTTTACAAAGTCCAATTTGATAGAGAGAGAGAGAGAACAAAGACAAACAGACAGATTATTAATGCATGCAGTTACACAAGCGAAGTTGTCGAAGCCTATCTTTTCGGACAAATATTTGGAGAAAAAAAGGTTTTTTGTCTGTCTGCTTTTTATAGTCCTAACAAACATTAGTTGTTGATCCATCTACTTTTTATGTTCATTAAAAGTTATTATATCGTAGACATCTTAATTCAAAACCAAATGGTTTTTAGAGAAAAAAATCTCTTTATTAGGCTACATCAAAAGTAGACATCAAAAGAATATTCTACATATTTGGATGGACTAGTTGCAAGTTGCAAGTTGCAAGTTGCAATTAGTATCCAACTATGTTCAACTCACTCGGCCACAAATTAAAGTCAACATCTCTTAATAGGAGCACTATGCCCCACCAATTCGTTAGGCCATTTTGACAATTTCATCGACTTGTATACTTCACTTGGTAGTTCTTAGTAGTTAGTACTCATGCACTTATTCACCGAAGAAAAACCTAGTACTAATGCATTTATTTTTTTGAACCTCATTTGGTGGTTCTTAATTTTATCTCAACCCAGGCTGGGTTATGTTAATTTAAGAAAACATATAATATATAAAACATTTCATTATATTATAATAAAATATATTGTGATTTATTAGTACCCATCTTTAAAATGATTTTATACTTTTATTATATAATTTAATTTGACAAAAAAAAAACACGTTTATCTTTAAAAACACTAATGGCGATATTAATTAAATGGGTAGGCTGTAGCTCTCAAGTACACCTTGGATTTTTATTTTTTTTATTACGTTATATTATGCACACCAAACCTATGGAGATTAATATAATGCATACCTTCGAAAATATCTCGTTACTACTATTTTTTTAGGGGGTTGACAACTAGGGTCATGCCCAAAATAAAAGAATCAAAATTAAAACTTCACGAAGGAAACAAAACCCTATATATATATAATTAGCTAGCAATATTAAACTTGGTTTTTATTTGTAAATCATTAATCATCACCTAGGACTTGTTACATTACCGTAAAAGGCAAAGATATTTTCAGAACAGTTTTTATTTGCCGGCAATTTGGCATCAACTGAATGTAGTGGGATCATGGAGGCAGCAATTGCTGGATGATAACATGCCTAATACTGTTGAAGGAACAGAGTATAACCTGCAAAAGCGAGTGTGGCCTTACTGGCATTGGAACAAACCTATGATCAGTTTATATAAAAAATAAAATTAAAAGTTAAGAAAAAAAAAAAAAAGTCATCAGTCCATTACATCCATCATTTTCAACCTAGAAAAGAGTCCTCTAAAATCCAACTACCAACAAAAACCATCCTCTGAGCAAACTGTCCAAGTATACATGCTTCCTGTGAGATCTTTTGCATGCATATTAATACTCCCTGGAATGCTTTGCAATCTCAGCCTGCGTTTCAAAATGTCAATCACACAACTAGGCAAGATTATGAAAAAATTTATATTATGGAGACAAATATTAGCATATATAAAATTTATTCTATAAAGCTTGTCTTCAGAATTCCAAACTTACCTAATTACCAAGGAAAAAATTGCGACCATTTAACTATATTTTCCTTAATACTAAAATTTAAAGAGCAGTTTCAGGAAATTTTATTTAATATTAAGGCTACTAAAATATATATGGCAGCCAAGATTAAGACAAAGAACAATGTAATTATTTCAAAATTATGAGCAAATACAGGATGCCTTCTAACATCCATAATAACCAAAAATGTTCATTTCAAGAAAGCAGATGTTCTTTCAAGCCAAAAGAATTTACTCCTAGAAAAGGCATATGTTCAACCCAAATCCCTCAAAACTATTTTAGTTCAGTCAGATATGCAAAATTAATGAAAAGAAAAAGCAAACTAAACTAAAAGGTCAGTCTATTATACATGCTTAATAAAAAAACTCAGATGATGTGCAAGAACAAAAGACAATTCCAATTTTTACAGCCAGTGCCTAAGTAAGCTCTATAACAGATCATTCATGATAACTACTAGCAGTAGTAGTAGTATTTATTATTATTAAACTCTCAATTCAAATAATAAAAGTAATTTAAAAAAACATCAGAATAATTTATTTTCTTATTAAACTCTCAATTCAAAATAATAAGAGTAATTTAAGGAGGAAAAAAAAAAGGCAACAAGGAAGATATCATACTTCAAAAGCATTCTTCAAATAGTCAAGTTCTTTATCCAGATCATTGATAGCCTGGTTATATGCTTGCATTGGAGAAGACTGGCTGGTGGTGTGAATCTACAGAACAATAATTTGATTAGAACCAGACAAACAAGAAAGAAACATGAGTACAGCATGCTAAGATAATGATATGGGTTTGTGTTTCTATACATTTATCCATATCACTGTCTGCATAATCCTTGGCTCGTGGATATTACTGAAAATAGGTTGTTTCAAGAGAAGAAGCAGGGAGATAATGTTATTAGTTTATTAGCTGCACATCATGTGTCATGCATTTTGTTAGTACATTATCCATATTATAATGGATTTAAAATAGGCTGTTATACTATATGCAATTTTAAAACTTTTCACATGCAAAAAGAAACCCCATCTTTTCCAGGTTCATATGTGTGTATTCTTTATGTTTGGGTTCTACACTATATATTACATTGGCTCAAAAAGGGCCTTCTAAACTAGATCATCCCACTGCAGAGTAGAAGATTGTCACCTATAAAACTTCCATATTTAAACAGGGAAGAACCGCAATTAAAGGTCATAACCACGATAAGGTTCTCCCCATGTCCCCAAATTCTACAACAGTTCTCCCAAGGCAAAAGGGGTCATCACTCTCTTTCCTCATACAAAAGTGAAAAAATAAAAAACATCCCTCTTGAAAAAGGTTATGCTCCTTATATTCTGCACCAGCAAGATAAATTTCCATAAAGAGTGTTAACATGTATATGTGTGCATGGGTTGTGCATGTATATTTTGCACGTATCTGTGCATACACATACACTGATACACATGCATAAAACAATCTGCACGGGTATGTAGATATATACAGATAAATATACAGCATTTGTGTCCTATACCACAATTAAACAGGGGTACCGCAGCTTCAGCTTTCCACCTTTTAATAATAAAGCTAAACCTATTTAACTGGGGTACTGCAGCTTCAGCTTTCCACCTTTTACTAACAAAACTAAACCTTATATAATTATATGATTATAGCTCTAATAAACCACAAACAAAAATAACTAATAAATAGTAAATACCAATAAACAAATAATCATACTACAACAACAACAAAAGTAACAAGAATACTAACCCTGACAATTATCTTGTACTGAAGGGGGTGAGGAAGCTTGTAACCAGCAAAAAGTACATTTTCATCCCTGTGTAACTGCCTGATTATTGGGAATAGAAAGAATAGTATCAACTAAATTAATGAGCTAAAGCAACCAGAAAATGATCCTTGGTAACATAATTAAGAATATCATTGAAAAACGAATATATACATGCGGACGATGTTGCCAATGGTATGGTCCTCTCTCTCCACGGTGAATGATGCTGCATTTATGATTTTGGTGTCCCTCTCGTAGGAGACCCTGAATTTAATAGGCGAATCATTTATCCAAAAACAGTAACCAAAAAAAGTAAAAAATAGGAATTCAGACTATGAACAGAGAAAGGGTAAACTACTTTTTAGTGCCTTCCGGAACAACAAAGCGCTCATATCGGTCTGGGGCATTCATGGTGAGTTACTCCTCCCTCTCAAACACTTGTGGACCAAACAACTGCATGAACATTTGAATTTCAGCTCTACTTCCAGTAAAAATAGGTTCTAAGGGAATGATCCACCAATACAATATAAAATTAACAATAACATCTCGATCTCTCTCTTCTTTTCCCCCTTATTGAGATAAGGAAAATGATTGAAGTAGGATCTAGATATTCAAACTGCTACCAATTATGTTTGATTTCAGGATTTTTAATACAAAGCAAACTGATCAAGAAAACAAATGAAACCCAATTCAATTGAGATTGATTTGAATTATGTATTACAGATGGTTGTGCTCACATGAATAGCTATTAACATAGAAGGAAAGAGAAAACAAATTAAGTAGCATATTTGGGAAATTCCATAGTCAAATATCCCAAGACTATAAACCAAGACAAAAATTAGATACAAGAACTTGCAACAATGTTTTGAAGGGTTTTTCTTGACAAGACTGATTGACAGGTCCAGTAACCGCTGCTTGATGTCAAAACTCACGAATCATAGATTCCTAGACTAGGACAAATTAATATGGAAAAATAAATGAAATTAAAAGGAAATCATCCACATGGCTATTATGCTCCACCCACGTTCCCCTCTGTCTCAAATAGACACCTTAAAGCAACTTTGCTTTGACCATAGTTTCACCTAAAGCCTAATCTCCATGACCACTCAATTTGCCACAGCCGTTATAAGTTTCAACTGCCTGTTTAATCCCAACTCCATATCTTCCAATTTACTCAAACTTATTATGCCATTAGACAGCCCAAAAAAAGAAGAAGAAGAAGAAGAAGGTAGGGTGGAAGTTCAAGATTGAAATAACAGAAAACAAAGTAAAATAGCAACTCATACATATTGAAGAACTAAAAGTAAATCTTCAAAAATTGTCGACAAACTATTGCAATCCAATAACCATAACCAAATACCATAAACACTTGTAAAGAAGTGAAAATAAAAAATCATTCGTAAAAGTTCGTTATATGCAACACAATCATATAAACACGACATTAAAAATGAAAAAGAAAAAAAAGTCCCGAAATCCCCAATTTAAAATAAAGTTACCTGAAACCTAGAATAGGAAATGGGTCTGGTCGGTTGCGGCGAGAAATGTCGTTTTTAGTTTAATTTCTTATGTACAGGAAAATAAAAAGCGTGTTTTTCTCTCTCTGCTCCTAAATGTGTATTCTCTCTCTAAGTACACTTTGAATCAGATTTGTTTGTAAACTTGTTCAACTGGAGAAGGGCAGGCAGTTCAACTTTCAGGCGAAGGAAGAAGGAAGAGTTGGTGGAGGAACTCCTAATCAATGGCAGATCTGCTAAATCAACAAGGGTTCCATGAGAAAAACACATGGCATTAAAACAATGCTCAAAACATTGGCTAATTTTTCAATCACATGCCATTAAATCATTGTTTTGTCATACCAAAACACGCAAGTTTTTCTGCTGTTATTTTTTTTCATCATAAAATAATGCTTTTGTTTTGTTAAACGATAATAAAATTATATAATGCTTCTGTTTATTGCATTTTTCAACAAAATAAAATAAAAATAATAACGCATTAATGCTTCTGTTTAGTTCTTGTTGAATTGTGAAAGTGTATCTATTTTTGAAAATTACAATAAGATCTCAAATTTCATTTTTATTTTTGGTTTAGTACCTTTGGTTTATTTATTTGCAAAAATCTATTTTTATTATAAAAAATTTACAATGTTATCTTTATATATAATTTTTTTCCTTCAGTTGAACATCCCATATTAACTAAAATATTATTAGTCAACCTACATATGTTTTTATTTTCTTTCTTTTTTTCAAAATGACACATTTTATTTACGTTTTCTATTCTTTGTCTATACAAACACTTCAAGGCGGAAATTTCCGCACATTTTCACCTTAAATACTCCCCTGTTATGAACATTTATATTAGCAATCTTCCGGGGAGGGAAGGGAGATGGGATTTTCTCTCTCTTCCGGGGATTGGACAAATAACAAAGATTCGTTTACCAAAGAAGAACGTAAAACTGATCAAATTTCCCACTAACCAAACAAAAACAAACAGAAACAGTAACAAAAACAGAACAAAAGAGAAAAAAATTTCTTACCAGGTGGGAAGTGAGCACGCAGTAAGCGGGAGATGAGGTGGCGGCGATCGGCGAGCGGCGAGCGGCGAGCGGTGAGAGGGAGACAGAGACCGTAAGCGAGAGGAGGGGCAGCTAGGGTTTTCGATTTTGAGAAGCAAAGGATAAAACGGGGAATTTCGAGGTATTTCCTAATTTTGGAATTTTGTCCCAAAATTGGATAAATCAAGCGGCTGTGGCTCAATCACATGGGTGTGACGTGGCTCAATCACACAGGGTGTATACATTCGGTTTAGTTTGTGTGAAAAAATACCCTTTCACTAAATAACTTCTAGGCTATCACTCCTGCATACATCTTTTTTATTTGAGAAGAAAAATATATAGTTTGTATGAAAATTCACCTAATCTGTCAACCGAACTGACAATTTCGTAATATGGTTGCTGTTATGCTTTTATGGTAATAAATGCATTCTCTGCGCTATGTTTGGCTTATATTTTTGCTTTGAGTTTCTGTGTTCTCATTTATTTAGTATATATATTCTTGGATAACCAGGTTAAGGAACGATTTGAGCTTCATAACTGACTGTTACTTTTGTGATGATGAAAAGTATGTGTGCATCATATGACTGATTGGTTTGGTTACTTCGTTCTGATAGTCAACGTCTATTACAGTCCTTTTGTGCAGTGTCGAGGCCCTTTTGCTAAAGAAGGATGGGAATTTCTACAGTAATAACACGATTATTATTAAAATCTGTAATTAAGTAAAATTATATAATATAATTTTTAATGAGATAATATTAATATATTATTTTATTTATAAACAGAGTTATTTCAGCAACGGTATTGTAGACAAATCTATCAAANTTAATATATTATTTTATTTATAAACAGAGTTATTTCAGTATAATTATTTCAGCAACGGTATTGTAGACAAATCTATCAAAACTTTAATTGGAAAAGATGGGGCTCTACTGATTCCGATGAACAGTTTGTGGCTAACTCCTAAATATGGAGACGATGATACAGTAACTCATGTGAGGATTCTTGCACATTTCCGCCTTGAATTACCTCGTATTCCCACATTACATTGTTTTCTATCCACATAAACATATAGCTATCTTTTTAACCTCAGATTCCTCCATTAACATTTTACTTTATTTTACAATTCAAGACGCAATAGAAAAATGGAAATTATGTTAATTAATCTCCTTTCCCATATATTTAAGCTAGAATAGACAGTGTTTAGTCAATCAGTAAACTATTGAATCATATAAAATTTTATCAACTATATATTAAGCATTTTAGTGTATTTTATTTGATAACTTATAAATTTTAATTGATCCAAATGAACTTTTGCCTAAGCTTTCAAACATAAAAAAGATGAAATTTTTCTATAAAATGGAAGAGTTTGCAATGATTTTCAATGATGTATATGTTAAACTGTCACTTTGAATTTAAAGCCATTTGAAAATAAGGGAATTCTAAGTTGTCACAATTAGATATTAACATCAAATTAAATAATATTTTATTTTTGAGAAGAAAAGAAGAAGAAGATAATATCATTCAAGAGAAACAAACAGATATGCATAAATCAGCCAGTGCAAAAAGAAATAACCATTCTGGGTCAAGGCTTCAAAAGAACCTATTATAGACAAAAACATATTTTGCCAAACTAGGACCAAGGAAAGAATATGCGAACTCAGTATTCGTTGTTAAAAAATGTTTAATATCCGCAGTTAAAGGATTATGGAGAGGTTTAGCTAAGGATTCATCTGATCTGACCGAATAACATAGAGTCCATCCGAGGTAGCGTTTCTCTTTTTGGGTTGGGGTCTTTAAATGCCGAAGTTTTGCGTACGCACCAAGCGAAAAAGTGGAAGCAAAGCAACCGAAACGGTGCGTATCATACAAATCCCCATTACCCCCAGTCCCACCAAACCGAGAAAGAGAAACCCGACCCGATTTCTAGATTTTTCTTTGGTTTGGGTTTTTCACTTTTCATCGACACAGGTCTGAAGGTGTCCAAAGCAAACACGTACAACAAACAAATAAAAATGAGAAAACCAGCCCCACCACTACACCTGCGTTTCTTTCTTTTTTTTTCTCTCTGAAAATGAAACCTCTTCTTAGCTAAATTGCCAAACGCTGCCAACCACTCGTCTCTCTCTCTCTCTCTCTCATACCTTCATTTCTGGAAAAAAATAAAAATAAAAAGCTTCGCGTATTCATACTCTGTTTCTTGATCTTTTTTGGGAACTTCTTGTAGGGTTTTTTTTTTTTTTATTTGATTTAAATGGGTTGAAGAGAGTATTTTGCTCCGAGCTGATTGGAGGATAGAGGAGAAAAAATGGAGTGGGATAGCAATTCGGATCTGAGCGGGGACGAGGATGACTCCTTCTTGCTCAACGACGATGGTGGCCCAGGTCCAATTCCTTTCCCCGTTGAGAACCTGCTTCAAACGGCTCCTTGTGGCTTCGTGGTTACTGATGCTCTGGAGCCTGACCATCCAATCATCTATGTCAATACCGTCTTCGAGCTTGTTACTGGGTACCGTGCAGAGGACGTGCTTGGTCGCAATTGGTCAGTTCCTGCTCTTAATTTCTACTGTTTCAAATGCAATTTTAATATTTCTTTCTTTCACTTTTGGATTTTGTTTTCCGTTAATTGAACGAGTAATCAGAAGTTTTAGGTGCAAATTTATTGGGGATTTCTTGCTTCTAGAGGTCAATTCGTGTTTAGGATTTCTTATTTAGGGGTTTTATTTGAGAATTTTAAGTGATTTTTTGGTAGCTTTTATGCTAGATTAGTTAGTGGAAATGTTTTAGCTATTCGCGTTTCTTTTTCCTTGCTCCAGTTCAGCAAACGAAATTGTCATTTGTTCATGCTTTCTGAAGGGGGGCTGCATATTGGGTTTTTTTCTAGTTGAAGAGTGTTAGCTAGAGAATGAGATGGAACCTATTTATTCTTCTCATGTACTAGGTTATGGACTCTGCATTTTCCTGTTGTTGTCATAGCTTGCAGTATACATTAGGTTTGTTAATAAAAGCAAAATGAAGGTTATTTATTGTTTACTTCAGTTCCCGGTTTAGTCTGTAGCCATGTAGGGGCTGAAATATAAGTACAGTGTTGATTACTGACTCTACCAACTATAGCAAGGCTTCTCAGTAAGATGCCAAATTACAAAATTCAATAATCTTGTTGGCTCTAACTGTATAGCTAGACAATATTGAACTTCAATATAATAGCATTAGTGTATGATTTGATACATCTATTAATGTGCCTAACCGGGTTGAGCTTCTAGATACGCTTACACTACCTAAGTTAAGAAGGTGAAATGTAAATAACACATTTCACCAATTTTTCTTCATCTGCCAGATTAGAAAGACTCCACATTCATTGGTTTGAGCTGAACCATTTATCGGATAGGATGGAAGCAATACTATGATTGAGAGGCAATACTATTCATCTTAATTAGAATTTGCAGATGGTTGTTGTGTTCAGTACCTTACCATCCTTCTGAACATTAATTGTGTTTTTAAGCACTTATGATCATATTGTCATTTTTACACATTCCAAATTTGGAAAGGCTTGAACTACTATAGGAGTTAGTACTCTGCAGTAGTAGTCTATCCTAAAATTTATAATTAGCTAATCTTTTGAATTTTCTCCCTTGCTATTGTTACATAATGAATCATAAGCTTATGGTTTAATTTATGCAGCATATGGGTGAAACTTTTTTTAACCAGGCATCCTTTTAGCTTTGACCATGTGGGGCCAATATCAAAGATAAGAGTGTGAGGGAAAAATTTACGTCTATGACATGTTATCTTTTTATAAGAAAAATAAAATGAAAATAGAGGAAATGGAGATGGCAATCACATGCCCCTAATGTTTAGCTCCTGTTATCTTCCCAACTTTTCAAAATCATTGTTAGATATGCTAAGAGCTGAAATTCAAACTGCTTCCTAGGAAAAGCAATTTATTTGCTATTTTATGTATGGTTTCTGTTATGGGATTTAAGCTTACTTTGCTCCTGGAATTTTTTAAACAAGTTGCACACGCTAACTACAGCATTGTACTCTATGTATTCAGTCTATTGCATCTGTGTTGGCATCAAACCCACTGGTTTGTGAAGGAAATTTTAGAGTTTGTATTGTAAGGTTAGGGAGAAGTATTGTCTAAAGCTTTTTAGGTCCCTTTTATTGAACATGTATTTCTTTATATCTTTTGTTTTCGGTGTGTTATGTCGGGCAGCTAGTTCACCGTTCTTCCCTTGTAGAGTTTTTTATTTTATTTTTATTTTTTCATAATAGAAGTTGTGTACCCTAGGAAAAAAAGATTTTCTATATGTTAATGTTCTAAAAGAAGTAACATAAAAGGGTTTTGTTCAGATCCTTTTACAATTTTCCTTGAACTGCTGCTATTTGTTATGTAAGAATGGATGCAAGTCTATGTAGAAGTAACTTAAATCGATTGGAGATAAAGTAAACTTAGTGGGACAATGTTGGTATGGTCCTAATGTACTTCTATAGGCTATATGGTCCTATTTTTCCTCTCTCCCCACAGTGAAAGTCTGAAGAAAGTATGCTAAGACCATTTATTTTGTGTTGCATTTATTTAGGTTAGAATAGGATAATATTCAATTTTCATTATCCTCCTCCTTTCTCTCCTTTTCTTGCTATTGCAGCATGTATGAGTGTGTAAATGCATATTTTATGTGATGATTGCCAAAGTAGTATCATGGGCTATACAAGCAATTATTCCAATTGTGCTTAAAGTAAGAAAAAAATACTCTTCTTTTTACTTACTGTGTTTTTGACAACATTGATCAAGTGTCTGCCAGATAAGTTTCAGTTACCACTGTTATGGTCCACCAGTTCATTTTCCTCAGCTGTTTAATGTGTAATGACTTCCAAATGAATAGTTGTCTGATCCTAATTTCAAATTTTTATTTCCTTTACTTGTACTTATATCCTCCTTTTTTTTTTCCCTTTTATCTTAATTCACACATGCTTGGTATTTTTCAAGTCCATAAAGCAATGCATTAGCTATTAAAATGCTGATGTTTCAATATTCTGAAGCATTTCTAACATGGATGTTTAAGTAGTTTTATCCTGTTAAAGTATTAGAAAGGCTTTTGCAGTTTCTTTGCATTACCATTAAGATAATGGTTCTGAGAGTGGACTTGAGGGTGATGCAGTGCTGCATAGTGTCGTCCATTGATGTATGTGTTTACCGTTATGCTTTCTGGTAATAACTGCATGCTCTGCAAGGTTTGGCTTATATTTTCGCTTGAGTTTCTGTTTTCTAATTTATTAGTATATGTTCTTGGATAATTAGATTAAAGAATTATTTGTCCTTGATAACTGATTGTTACTTTCATGATGATGAAAAGCATTTTTGTACATCATACGACCAGGTATTGATTGGTTTGACTGCTTCGTTGTTCTGATAGTGTCCTTTTATTACAGTCGTTTTTTGCAGTGTAGGGGCCCTTTTGCTAAAAGAAGGCATCCATTGGTGGACTCTACAGTAGTTGCAGAAATTAGGCGATGTCTTGAGGAAGGCATCGAATTTCAAGGGGAGTTATTAAACTTTAGAAAGGATGGGGCTCCACTGATGAACAGATTGCGGCTAACTCCTATATATGGAGATGATGATGCAATAACTCATGTGATTGGAATCCAGTTTTTCACAGAAGCAAATATTGATCTCGATCCAGTACCATGCTCATCAATTAAAGTGCCTGTTAAAGCTTCAGATCGATTTCGCTCTGGTCTTTCCTCTTTCCGTGCTATACCTGTGGGAGACCGAAATATTTGTCGTGGGGTTTGTGGAATGTTGCAATTGAGTGACGAGGTACTGTCTCTCAAGATACTTTCAAGATTGACACCCAGAGATATCGCATCTGTTGGGTCTGTTTGTAGAAGATTGTATGAGCTGACAAAGAATGAGGATCTGTGGAGAATGGTGTGCCAAAATGCATGGGGCAGTGAAACAACTCGTGTCCTGGAGACTGTGCCTGGTGCAAAGAGACTAGGGTGGGTTCGACTGGCACGGGAGTTGACCACTCTTGAAGCAGCAGCTTGGAGGAAGCTTACTGTTGGAGGTGCTGTGGAACCCTCACGCTGCAACTTTAGCGCTTGCGCTGTTGGGAATCGCATTGTCCTTTTTGGTGGGGAAGGGGTAAACATGCAGCCAATGAATGACACTTTTGTGTTGGATCTAAACGCCAGTAATCCGGAGTGGCAACACGTCCAAGTGAGCTCCCCTCCACCTGGTCGTTGGGGCCATACACTTTCATGTGTGAATGGTTCCAATTTAGTGGTCTTTGGAGGCTGTGGGAGGCAGGGCTTACTGAACGATGTTTTTGTGTTGGATTTGGATGCAAAACCTCCTACTTGGCGCGAAATATCTGGATTGGCTCCTCCGCTTCCAAGATCATGGCATAGTTCCTGCACCCTTGACGGAACCAAGTTAATAGTTTCTGGTGGCTGTGCAGATTCTGGAGTACTACTGAGTGATACTTTTCTACTAGATCTGTCAATGGAGAAGCCGATCTGGAGAGAAATACCTGTAGCATGGACGCCCCCATCTCGATTAGGTCACACACTTTCTGTATATGGTGGTAGGAAAATTTTGATGTTTGGGGGCCTAGCTAAGAGTGGACCACTCAGGTTTCGTTCTAGTGATGTGTTCACAATGGATCTAAGTGAGGAGGAGCCATGCTGGAGATGTGTAACTGGGAGTGGAATGCCAGGTGCTGGAAATCCAGGGGGCATAGCGCCGCCTCCTAGACTCGATCATGTGGCTGTGAGCCTCCCGGGTGGGAGAATCCTCATCTTTGGTGGTTCTGTAGCTGGGCTTCACTCTGCCTCGCAACTTTATCTCCTGGATCCAACAGATGAAAAGCCTACATGGAGGGTATTAAACATACCTGGAAGACCCCCAAGATTTGCTTGGGGCCACAGTACTTGTGTTGTCGGAGGCACTAGGGCTATTGTGCTTGGCGGTCAAACTGGGGAAGAGTGGATGTTAAGTGAGCTCCATGAGCTATCGCTGGCAAGCTCTGTCATCTGATTTCAGAGTTATATATAATAACAAGCTCTGGCAAAAGGGGGGCATTTAACTGCACATGTGAGATCATTCCGAGGGAATCAGCTGGCAGATAATGTTGTTTGGTCATCTCTTATGTCTCTTGATGGGATAATAAGATAATGCTCTGGGGTTGGGGATTTGTTTTGGGCATTTTCCTTGTATGGGGTTGTCCTAGGCTCGAGGTGGAAAATTTTTAATGGAAGTTTCAAGAGACTTGAGACCGTGTTTGTTGCTTTGTGAGGTTTGTGTGACTCTGCCCTTCAGTACGCACAGTGAATTATTCTTCCTTGTCAGGTTAGTAGTATTCTGATAGACAAGTAGGTAATTATATGTAGTGTAGGTATAGTTTCTTACTTAACTCTATGCCCATATGTTGCTTTTCTAAATTCAGGTTCTGTAATTTGAACCCAAAGGGAAAAAAAAAAAACAAAAAAACAAAAAAGAAAATGCCTGTTTATAGTGATGAACTGCTGCTAGTCCTTCTATATGTAATGAAAACTTGGTTCAGCTCTCCTCCACTCATTTCAAAATATGTCTTCTTCAATTCGAAGGATTACCAACTCTGCAATAAAAATGGTGGTGCCATTTCTTGGTCCCAGTGCTAGGCCTCTAAAAGATTTTCATTGTATTTGTATAATATTTATTTATTATATAAATAAGTTTTCCTTTCTTCCCTTTTGAAAGCATAAACTATTTTGGAGCATCTTCAGTATTCTTTTTATTTTATTTTTATTTATTGCTCTTATGAAAAGCAAATTGTTCAGTGGTTTTGAGATCAATATGCAATAGAATAACTGAATAATTGATGACTTAGATAATAATTTATGGAAAATGACCAGCTTAAAAAGTCTTGCAAAGCTCACTTTCAAGACGCCCCTAATATACTTTTTTTTTTCCTTTTTTTTTTTTTTAATATATGTATCTTCTATTTTGTTGTTGGTAATCCAGTATTAAAGTTGTCATTCAAAACCTGAATAACCGTGGGAAGTTCTTTGGGTAATAGTTTATTCATGGTTTTATAAAGGAAATTTTGGATTGTTGTCAATCTTTCAGTACTCTCTATGGATTTTAAGAGTTAACAATAACTTGGCACATTCTATTTGTGAATAAGCGTTTCCTTTCACTGTTGTTGGTTTTAATTCTTTTGGTATGTTGCCTTTGTCTTTTTACTTTGTTGAATCAGAAGTGTAGCCTAGAAGCAACTTTTTGATTTTTAGCTGTGTTTTGTACTTTTTTTATTAATTAACATCTTGCGGGGAAAAAAACTATTTATGAATATAGAATTAAAGTTTTTTTTTCCCTCTTTTTTTTAAAAAGAAAATATCATTAATTTGCGATCATATCGCCCAAATGAATTTGCTTTATCAAAAAAAGAAAAAGAAAAAAGGTTACTTTTTTATCAAGTTGGAGAAAGTTTTACCATTTGTATATGGTTAAAAACTTTATTATATCATTGTCTCTAATGTTAAATTATTCTTCATGGTTGTTCCCTCGTTGGGATTAATTGAAAGTTGAAAAGGAAAAAAAAAAGACATTGACAAGACTTTCATGGTGTCTTCTTGTTTGCTTTGGTTGTCAAGTTTGGAAGATTTTAATGAAAGGGAAGTTGGTTTTGATGTTTTTCCCGGGAAAAAATACAAAAAAGAAGTTGGTTTCGATGAAATTCAAGAACATGATAGGGCCATTCGCCAAAAATAAAACTAATTGACAAAAAGCATTTTCACTTTTAGAATATATTAAAAACTTCATTTAAATTTTTGGATATAATTTTGGACAACGATCTTGATAAGAAAATGAAAATAATTATAGTTCTTTTTTTTTTTGGTGATATAAAATAATTATAGTTCTAATTGGTTTAAATAGGGAAAATTTGATATTCAAATTTAACTACTCTTTTTTGGGGCTGAGGTGGTAAAAATGAGAGATGCAGATACAACATAATTTTCATTTTCTAAACGATCTTTCAAGGACTCATAATTTTTTTAGTGCGCTCAATCAGGAGTGCTACGTATATAAAAAAAAAATATTTATAAAAAAATTATATAATCTGATATGGATAAATAAATGAGTAAATTACATCGTATCAAATATTACACTTAAAATATTTTGTAATAAATATTAATTTTTATTCTTATTTATTTAATATTTTATAACTAAAATTAGAAGGTATGAATAACCGTATATTTCAGACCCAATATTTATCGAGAACAACTAACAATCGCTGAGCCGAATGAAGCAAAACACCAATTGCAGAACATAATGATACTGCAACTCACATCGTTGAGACCGCTATAAACATAAAAAATCTCTATAAATTTTTTATCATCCCATTATGAGCAATACTTGTACGAGTCCATCAAACCAGAACGATAAACAATCGGTAAATTTGCCCACAACATTTGGAATTGAGGTGCAAGGATCTCAAAAATATATTTGTCACTAGCAGTCTCCACTATGTGAATTGAAGTATGGTTGGATTCTATGTTTGGTGTTTGGCTTCAATCAACACAGTGATTGTTGGTTGTTCTTAACAAATGTTCGATATGAAATGAGTGGTTATTCACGACTTTTTGATTTTAGTTAAAAAATAAATTTAACTAATTAAAATTTTAAAATAAATATGATTAAAAATTAATACTTGTTAAATAAATAAATATTTAAATAACTATATATGTATTTCAAAGTTTTAAATATATATATTTAAAATAAATACATTTATTTTTGAATTTAATTTTATATTTAATATTTTATTTATTGAGTAAATTACATTGCAAATATCTAAACTATATGAAAATTTCAAATAGTTACTTGTTATGTGCATTTCACGTGTTATTTAATGTGTATTTCTAAAAAAAATTGACATAAGTAGTAACAGTGCAGTATTTTAGCAAATTTGGAAACTAAAATAAAAAAAATAGATACTTGTAACACTCATAGTACAATACTTCTAGTATAATTTACACTAGATAAAGTGAATAATAAATAAATAAATTATAGTAATATTATTTGCCATATTGTTTATTAAATAAATTTATTGAATATTTTAATAAGTTTTATTATTGTTTAGTTATTATTTTGCTATAATTATACAGAAATCAGATGTTGTTAGATTTCTTCTAAACTAAATGTAGATATCAGATTAGATAGCATAGATACCAACTTTAAATAGTATTATAAAAANAAAAAAAAAAAAAAAAAAAAAAAAAAAAAAAAAAAACAAAACAAAACAAAACTATAAGTGCCAACTCCATAATTTATGTAAGGAAAATCATAAATTCTTTTGTGATAAGTAACAAAAATAATAATCTTATATTTGGAGGTCTTTACTTTGTTTAAATTTTTTCCCCCTTCTTTAAAGGCAAAATAGCAATGTTGAAGGGTAGTTGGGGTAAATGATGGATCAAAATCCATTATGATTGACAAAATCATTGAAAGTTCCATAAGCACAATTTAATATGTGTGTGTGTGTATATTAGATTTAGAGATTAAGAAACACTTTCAACAAGATCAATCATTTCCAAAAATAAAATAGGATCCATATCTTACCTTATTATTGCTACCACCCACCTGAATGTAGCTTGAATTATCAGTCAAGGCTCCAATTTAAAATTAGTTCAGCTAATAAATTGGGCTGCAGCTGGTACAAAATATTTATACATTAAACAATAAAATCAACATAAACTATATATAATAATCGTAGATCAACCCTTATTAAAAAAAACCAAATAATTCTCTCTTTTAGTTCTTTATATTATAATTGAGTTCAGAGAGGAAGGTGGGTTGGAATTTGTTTCACACAAAGGCTTGGCTAACTCTTTTAACCTACATTTTTACTTATCAAAAAAATTATTTTAAATTTTAAAATACCAAAATATTTTTCAATAAAGATAGAAATTGATAAGTTAAAATATTTGTAAAAAATAAAAATAAAAAAATAAAAAAGAGAAGCTTTATCTTCTTTTGACAGAGAAATTTTTTGAGCACAAAAGACATATTTGGACATTCTTAAATAACTGTAAAAATACAATTAAGTAACAATAATAAAAGTACAGTCCAAAAGACAAAGATCTATACGAGTCTTCAAAACCCACTTGGACTTGGGTTGCGTGCGGTCTTCTCCTATCTTATATCCCTTTCTCTCTCCTCTTTCTCTCTCTCTCTTCCTCCCCCGAAGTGTTGCTCACCAACTCACCAAAATCTCTCGCTACTTCACTCTCACTTTCGCTTTCATACTTAAAACCCACAAAGATCCCTACATTTTCCTTCACTTTCCCTTCACTTTCTCTTCCATTTTCCCATCCCACCTGCAAAACCCAAATGCCTATCAACAGAGATTCTACTCCCCCGCCGGTGATCGGCAAGATTGGACCCTATACTGTCTTCATGACCCCACCTTCAACCCCGAAGCCTGCCGAGCCCATCTTCGATTCCCCTAAGAAAGTTGTGCCGCCTCCGGTTCAGCCTCCGCCTCAGCAATTCGATAAGTCCATTGCTGTTTCGGATTCTGTAGCTGATGGGTCTGTTTTGGGGTTTTTCAAGAATGCCGTCAATAAGGTTCAGAATGGTAGGTGTGAAGGTGATTTGGGTTATGCTTATTTTCATTTCTTTTTAATTGGGTCCCAATGGATTTTCTAGATACTGTTCGGTTGGTAGAGGAGTGGAAGAAGGAGAAAAAAAAAAGAAAAAGAAAAAAAGGAATGGACTTCTGTTCTGCAATATAATGTGAAAAAAGATAAGCATGGTTTTTTTGATAGCTCAGTTTTACTCTGTCAAAGGCGGTTTTGGGTTTTCTAAATGCATGTTATCNTTTTCATTTCTTTTTAATTGGGTCCCAATGGATTTTCTAGATACTGTTCGGTTGGTAGAGGAGTGGAAGAAGGAGAAAAAAAAAAGAAAAAAGAAAAAAAGGAATGGACTTCTGTTCTGCAATATAATGTGAAAAAGATAAGCATGATTTTTTTGATAGCTCCAGTTTTACTCTGTCAAAGGCGGTTTTGGGTTTTATAAATGCATGTTATCCCTGTTTGGTTGCTGAAGAAATGTATTAAAATAGAAAATATTATGTTTTGGGATGCGTTTTTTTATTTATTATTTATTTTTATATGTTTTTCGTTTAGGTTTGCATAGACTGAAAAGTCTGAAATGGGGTGGTCACCTTGCCATTGTGGCAAATCTAAATTTCCATTTCCATTTTGGTGTCTTAAAAGTACTGTATATTGCAATGATCCAATTCTGGTTTCGTTTGTCATCTTAATTGATATTTTCAACATGGGAAATAAAAAGCGCTTTTTAAAAGGTAAATATTTAGATTTGTTAATTTTGTTTTGCAGCACACTCAAGTCTAGATGACCATCTGGCTCGCTGGTTTGGACTAAATCAGTCAAAGTATCAGTGGGCACTGGATGATTATTACGAGAGCAAGGGATTGGTAAGCGTATTGGATTTAACTTTTCATAGTGCATTTCTGTTTCACATTCTCTGTTTTATGGCATTGCATTCTAGCAATTAGCATTGTAATTTAGTGTTGTGGGGATGGGGAAAGCGATCTAAAAGGATGTCTCGAATACAGATTGCAATATGTAGATGTGAATATTCCCAATGATTATATTGTTTTCCTGGTCCTCACTGGATTATAGATCTTCATAGCCTTATATAAATTATCCTTTCAATTTTTGTACCTTCGAAATTCTATTTTGAATGTATTGGTTTGCTTCTTGGGATCAACTACATAAAATGCCTTTGATGTTTGGATACTGTTGGTTTTTTCTGTTTTGTTTCCAAGTTTCATTTTGTTTCATAGTAGTTGCACAATATCAGTTTAGATAGCTAGTTAGACAGCTTAGATGCGATTATTACATCTCTTTTTGGCTTTAGGACTTTCTTTTGCTATGTTTCTCTTTTGTAATTATATGTTGTATTGGCATTGTCTGTTGTAATTTTCTTAATAATCAATTTCTTCGTGATAGAAGGCTAGAATAGTGTAGGAGCTGGGGGATAGGGTGTTGAGAGGTGGGAAGAGGAGTTTGACACAGCTGGAACAATAGTTTACCTAAAATGATGCGTTTTAATAATGTATTAGCTGCATCAGACTTAAATTTTAGATGTAAAATGATTGGTATACGTCAGTAAGAATCTGATAGATACAGTCTTATGTTTGTTATGAATTGCAAAAAGAAAGTCTTATGTTTGTTTTTCTCATTTAAAGAAGAACAGCTTACAAAGTCACCATTTGCAATTGAATAAACTCATATCTAATTTTCCCATGGCTTGGTTAAAGCAACAAATTTTTCTTAGGGGATTGATATATATAACATAGTACCTAATCATGCTTGCCATAAGGCTAGAACCTAAATCTTAAAGTAGAAGCTAAGCTTCATATTTTAATAGAAATTGTACTCGACCTATGAGTATTGAGTAGTAGATTATCTATGTAATAAAATTCTTGATTGATTCTGTCTTATTGGGCTACATCTTTTCCTGATGGCTTATGAGTGAAGCACAATCCTGAGTTGGTGAGTTTTATTTTGGTCCCTGATTCCGGGCTGGAAGATGAGGTGAGAGTGAAACAGTTCCAGGCTTGTGCTCAATATGTTTACTTATTCATTTATTTCTTTATTTTAATTTCGCTTGTGAAACATTTGGATATGTTTATATGGTTACTCCTTTCAAGGGATAACTAAATGTTTTGAATTAACTGCTACCTTTATTTGCAGTGGTTGAGCCACAAATAATTTTTTCTTGATCCTTGGCATCTGCGATCTCACAAAGTGGTTCATATGAACATACAGCTCAAACTTAGTTTAGACTGTTCCACAGGACCCTCAACTTGTTTGGAAGAAACTATTTTTAATTCGATCTTTGTTAATGGAAATTGTATAGATGCCTTTGTATTATAGGGAATGGGATCACACTATCAACTTAAATATAAGGAGAATGTTTAACTGTGTTGGCTTTTGAACTCATAACCTATTTGTTTTACTGGACTGCAGGAAAAGGAAGGTGCAAAAACGAAAGAGATGCCAACTAAAATGCAGAGCGTTTAACATGCTTGCTAAAACAGGTATATAACGATTACTGTCAAACTTGTAGTTCACTGAAAATGTTTGCTTGAGCTTCTTCAACTGTTAGTTTGATGTTGGTTTGCAGTATCAATTGCAAGAGAGAGCTCATGCCGGCTTCTTTTGAGTATATACTATATCTATATACTATGTATGGAATTGCAGAATGCATTTGAAATATGTGGAGAATCCTTTGAATTCTGGGAATCTGAATACAAGCTACTACTCCCTGCAGCAGCTAACCAAGTTTGGTTGTGTACCAATCTGAGTCATGTATCTCATTTAATTATAGTTTTGAGCCAAATGTTTGTCCTTTTATGCTATTTTAGCTTCCTTTTGGGTCATTTTGTGACTTCAGTACCTTTGTAATGTTGTTGTACTGGGTACTTTTAGTAAAATCCATGATTTGCAACTTCTAATTATGGGATAGGTCTTTAAGATTGTTAATGACTGCAGAATATATGGTAGGAAGTCAGTCTTGGGCAACAAAACTTTCAGAAAAATTGGTCAGGGTCCAAAAATCCAGCTAATTCCTTTATCTTTCAATAAGGCAGGTTCTTGTGTGCCAACTGCCAAGAGCTTCTCGGAACCCAAACAAAAGGATGAGAAAATTTCTCCTTTTAGGATGTATAGCTGGCCAACCTGTTACTTTTTAATCAAGGGATTGCACAAATTAAATCCATTCTGTTTTATAGGACGTGCCTTGAGCATTACTTAAAAAATGTAAAAGGAAAAATTAAAAATAAAACAAAAATAGAAAGCCATATTGACAATTTCTTTATCCGACCAAATAAGTGTTAAAAAGAACCAAGGAAAAAAAAAAAAAAAACCCCAGTATCACAGATTGATCAGTAACATTCTTGTTAGTTGGGTTAAGCTACAGTGTAATGCATAATTTTTTTTTAAAGTAATATTTTGTCCTAATAAGTAATATGTCTGTAAGTAATATTAGTTTAATATTTTACTTATAATAATTAACATTAATTTATAACGAATAATGTTTTTTTACAATGAATAATATTGTGTATAACAAATAATATTTGATCAATAGTTTATAATATTTGATTATAACGAATAATATTATCAAGAGTTTTTTTACTGCATAAATTCCCTAGTTTACCAACAGTATTGAACATGATTGTCCTTTTCAGTTGTCATCATGCAAATCGTCTTGTTAGCTGTCTTGTGGACTTCAGAAGAGCTGATATATACTTGTCATGTTGGAAAATCTTGGATTTTTTATCCGAAATTCCCCTTCACGATGGGTAAAATCCTTCGTGAATGGGAATCCCGTATTTGGAATTACCGAACATGAGAAAAATTATATATGTATATGTGGATAAACTTTTATACCTTAAAATGAACATATAAATGTAGCTTCTTTTCCTGCTTGAATCTGCACGGCACTATACTTGGATGTCGTTTTCATTCCTATGGATTTGCCATTCTGTCATTTAGAATATTGTTATATAATGCCAGTATTATTAAAATAGAGTTTGTTTTACATAATAAAAAAACTTTATTAATTTGACGTTTGGGATATACTCATGGCAGATAGCATTTTCTTCCAAAATCAAACTAAATAAGGTTGAAGTGAGGCAGGTAAGTTCTTGTTAGGAGCTTCAGTATTCTAGCAATGCTCTAACTTGTACATATAAACACACACACAGAGACAGAAATATATTCACTCCATGGCCGGCTTTGTCATCTTCTATTCATCGTCATGGAAACCAAACCCCACACGGTTTCAAAGTATATCCATGGTATAAGGAAAAGGGATTACAAAATGCTAGAATAGGAATCAACGGTCAACTGTTCCACACATCAAATCCATCATCCGTGGAAATCCCTTTTCATGCAACTTTATCCTGCATATATTTCTAAAGCTCCTCTGAACATTGTCGAGCTTCTTTTCTTTTTCCATTGTATTCCATCTCTCTTGCTTAATGTCAACTCCATCACCTAGCAGTTTATCGGCTGGGGAAACAGCTGGCATTATTTTAACCTTGGGTATGTGTGAATCTCTATCTCTGTATCTTTTTCCTTTTCCTTTGGCTTTACTTACATGCTGTTCATGAATTTTCACAAATTATCATTCAGTTTCTGGTTGATTTCTTTATCATCTTGCAGTTATAATCATTGCGAAGATCGTTATTTTGGTAGTGGTGTGTTACAAAAGATCACAAATAGGAAAAACCTGTGATAATACTCGAGACTCGCGTTTTCTGACACTAACAATGGACAAATTCCTCAACGATATGGAAAGAGAGAAACCAATCAGGTTTACTTCTCTGCAACTTCGGATTGCTACTGATAACTTCACCAACTTGTTAGGTTCTGGAGGATTTGGAGCAGTTTATAAAGGGATTTTTAGTAATGGAACCATAGTTGCGGTGAAGGTTCTGTATGGGAATTCTAGTAAGAGAATTGAAGAACAGTTCATGGCAGAAGTGAGTACAATTGGGAGACTTCATCATTTTAATTTAGTTCGTCTTTATGGTTTCTGCTTCGAGAGGAATCTGAGAGCTCTTGTTTACGAGTACATGAGAAATGGCTCTCTCGACAAGTATTTATTCCACGATCATAAGACCTTAGGATTTGAAAATCTTCACAAAATTGCAGTGGGGACAGCAAGAGGAATTGCTTACTTGCATGAAGAATGCCAACATCGAATTATCCATTATGATATAAAACCTGGTAACATTCTCTTGGATGAGAGTTTCTCTCCAAAAGTAGCTGATTTTGGTTTGGCCAAGCTGTGTAACAGAGAAAATACTCATATAACAATGACAGGAGGGAGGGGAACACCTGGTTATGCAGCACCAGAAATGTGGATGCCATTTCCTATAACCCATAAGTGCGATGTTTACAGCTTCGGGATGCTTTTATTCGAGATTATAGGTAGGAGAAGGAACCTTGACAGTAGTCTTCCAGAGAGCCAAGAATGGTTTCCAAAGTGGTTATGCAAAAAATTTGAATCTGGCGAATTGGGAGATTTGATCATTGTGTGTGGAATAGAGGAGAAGGATAAGGAAATGGCAGAGAGAATGGTTAAAGTAGCTATTTGGTGTGTTCAGCATAGGCCTCAATTGAGGCCATTAATGAGTGTTGTGGTGAAAATGTTGGAAGGAGCTGTGGAGATTCCTAAACCTTTGAACCCATTTGAGTATATGATTTCTGAGATTCCATGCCCTGCTCTACCTCCCCATGCATCCCACACGAGTAGCTTTTTGGATTCAGATTCCTCCCAAATGATAACAGGATCTAACTTTGTTCATGCAACGCCTATCATGAAGAAATATGAGATTGAAATAGCCTCGTGCTACTAGCCTGAATAATCTACTGGTATTTCCCCGTATAGTTCTCTGGACACAAATCAAATATTATTATACATGTAGAAAGGAAATATCTTGTTTTCCCCCATTTGGACTGACTATGTTTGTTTTTGTTTTATTTCTCTTTTTCTCTACATCAAATTGCTCATGAAAGTAGATGAAGTCTGAATTCCATCATCTTGAGATTTGTTGAACAGGAGATCGGAGATTCTAGAGCTGATAATTTGGGTTTGAGATCGTCTTTCTAAATGGCTGTTTGTTAGTGGTTCCTTCTGCAAAATCTCCATTTTATCCTAACAGCACGAATGCAGCACAATAGCTTAATCACTGCTAAAATATTCTGAACTAACCAGCGTTGCCTGTTCGCCTTTTTCTTATGAGAAGAGAAAAGAACTTGCTTTTAGCTTGATTTATGTTTGTAGTTTGCATAAGCTGCTGAATAATACGATGAATGATATTTCATTTGCATTGTGAGACAGAAACTTCTTATGTTAAAAGGAAACAATATGTATCATTTCTGGGAGTTCAAGTAATACTGGTCTCAACTCTCAACTATTGGCTTGAAACTTAGATGATTTAGGATCGGTATGCTATCACATTCAGTTTTTATTTTTGGTTTTTGATTTTTAGCTTTTGTATTTTTGGATTCCTAAGCTAACACATTCAGACTATGGTGAACGATATATTAATATGTGTTATAGAATAACATAATATCTGAATAAAATAATAATTTATACGTTGCATTTATATATATTATCTAATAATATGTTTATTTAATTTCAACATAAACCAGCTAACTCAATTTCACATATTGGTTGAGATCCCCTGCTGGAATGAATTTGTTTGGAAATTGTTGCGCCAGATGAAGTATTCCATCCAGAATTGGTTTCACTACCTCCGGTTAGATTTGGTGCCGGAGAATGCTGTTGAAAAGGAAATGATGGTGGAGTAATTTCCTTGCTTCCCTCCAACATCTGCACCACATTGCTCATGAGAGGTCTTGCTTCTGGCAAATACTGAATGCACAGCAGAGCCACCTTTGCCATATTCTCTGCTTTTTCTCTGTCTTTCCCTTCAACCCCACAATGAGAAAGCATCACTGGTAGTTCATTATTCTCATACATATCCCAAGTCCATCTTGGAAGCCACGTTTGTGATTCACTTAAACTTTCGACGAAGTTTCTTCTCCTTCCCACAATCTCGAAAAGAAGCATACCGAAACTGTAAACATCACACTTGTGAGTAACAGGATAAGGCTTCCACATCTCTGGTGCAGCATATCCAGGAGTTCCTCTTCCATCTGCCAACATACTATTTTGGCTGCTTTCTCTGCTGAAAAGCTTTGCCAGTCCAAAATCTGCAACTTTTGGATTCAGATTCTTATCAAGAAGCACATTCCCGGGTTTTATATCATAGTGAATGATTCTTCTCTCACACCCCTCATGCAAATAAGCCAATCCTTTTGCAGTTTGGACAGCAATATTGTGAAGCTTATCCCACTCTATGTCTTGATCATTCTCACCGAACAAGAGCCCGTCTAGAGACCCATTTTCCATGCATTCATAAACAAGAGCTCTCACACTGGGATCGAAGCAGAAGCCATAGAGTCTAACAAGGTTTATATGGTAAGTTCTTCCCAAGGTACCAACTTCTGCCATGAATTGCTCTTCAACTCTCTTATCCCAATTGCTGGTTAGAACCTTGACAGCCACTTGGACTCCATTTGGGAATAACCCTTTGAATACCACACCAAAACCACCAGAACCCAAGATGGTGGAGTAATTTTCTGTGAATGCTGAGAGCTGGTCAGGTGAGAACCTTATGGGTTTCTCTCTTGCCATGTTGCTAAGAAACCTCTCTATGGTTGCAAACTCAACTTGTGAGTCGGAAATTACTGGGAAATCTGGAGGCATGCCAATTTTAACCTCACTGTTTGATGCTTTTTCTTCTGCAATACTGGTGTCCCTGGTTGCAATCCGGGCGTAAGTTGGAATAGCAGTTCCAGCCTTTTTCAAGCAGTCAATAATGGCGTATACAATGGCTATGATCGCAACGGTCATCACAATCCCAGAAACTGGAAAACAAATAGTACTGCTTAAGCAAAAGATAATCAAAGACTAGGAATAATAATATTCAATCCAATCATTTTCTTAACAGATCAAAGAGGTTATACGTACAGTAAATATGTTTTTCCTTTCTCAATTCTGCCTTAATTTATTTCTTTCTATGAAAACATATTTGAGAGTTCAAAGTATAGGTGCACGAACTTTCATGTTCTTCTTTTTGTTTCTTGAATTTTGAAATATACATAAAATTTTATGAAGAGTAGAAATTAATACTGGCACAGAAAAGGACAGTCTATCAAAGAAGGGACACCAATACATACAATAAATTCTCACATGGAAATAAAAAATTTGAATATTTATTGAAGTTCATACACACAAACATACACTTTAATTTGCAATAAAAAAAAAAACTATAAAATCAAAGAAAACAAGTTGGGTATTAGGAGTAGAAATAGATAAATGTTAGCTTACCAACAGAGCCAACAACTGCCCATTTCATTGTAGAATTGAAATCATCGTCAAAGGGATCTCTGTTGGAATTGCCCTGAAATATATCAGAGCTCATGTTTCCTCTGTTTACTTGGACAGAAATTAATCCACCTCAAAAAACAAAACATCAATGAACAAAGCAAATACTGAATTATATATATATATATATATATGTAGATAACTATTATGCATTTGGTCAGTAGGAAATATTTTGTATGATTATTTTGTTGATGTTTTAAAATTATTGAATATTAGTTCTTTCCGATTCTATCATATAACGCGTTTTGTTCATTTAATTCTTTGACACGGTACTACTGCTTGTCCTTTACAAAGATGATTCAAAGAGTTTTGGTTTCAGGAGATGAAATTTCCACGGAAAATAATAGCTTGGACCTTTAGTATTTAATAGCATTCTCGCTGTCAACTTTGCTATCAGAATTAAAATATTTTTAGTTTGAGAATTTTATTGTGAAAATGACAAATTAAGCTAAACAAGAGAAGGCCGTGTTAATATGGAATTAGGCGTTATCATCAGGCATTTGTAACCGTGCATTTGGCACTGATCGAGTGTGGGGGTTAGCTGCTAAAAAAATTGTTGAAATAAGTTATATTCATAATTTATTCTTATTTTCAAAAATTATAATTTACGCAATGAGAAAATAAAACGGATCTGGTCTCGTTCAAAAAACCATAGTGAGCTGCTAATCAAAGTCAAAGAAGAAATTGTTTAGAAACTACGAGTTATAAAAAAAAGAAGGTGGGCCTAAGCAGCATTCACGACTGGTCGTACCTGGAATGTCGAAGAATTTATTTTATTTTTTATTTTATTATTATTTGGAGATTAGAATATTTGCATTTAGAAAAATTAAACTTATGACTTGAAAGTATTTTCTGAATAGTTCTACATTGGGCTAAGCCCACAAGTACGTATGTCGAAGAGTTTTGACAATCGTTAATGTGCCTATAGGCTATAGANGAAAATAAGTCAATTTTGATTCAATATTTAATCATTTCTTGACTGAATTTCTGAAACTCTTCTCTCTTATCGAATTTCTAGCACCAAAGAAGGATAAGGGTTTTTTTTTTTTTTTTTTTTTTTATTTTTTTTATTAAATATTTTTAAATACTATAAATTTTAAAAATTTTAAAAAAATATTACTAAAATACTAAAATATATGATTGTTATGTTTTGTATAATTGTTTTTTTGTTTTTTTTTTTAACTCAATAGTTCTACATAATATAAAATCTAAAAGTAAAAAAAATTTAAAAAATTCAAAAAAACAATATCTTTATTGGGAAGCTTATGGAGCATAACAAATAAATTTTATAATAAATTTATATATATATATATATAAATTAAAGTGATAAGAAACGTGTATGGTGCATGTGCACCTGTGTGTGCCAGGCGCTTTCACAAAATTATCTTAAACCATAAATTCTGCGTTATTGGCCTTATAGAAAATTACGACATAAAATAATATGAAGTTATAACGTAACATATAAATATTTGAATTTTAAATTGCAGATTCACAAGTGTAAAAATTGAGCCGGTTTTTAACTGTTAAATTACCACTTTTATTTTCGGTGATACATAGATTTAATGATAAATAGATCACCGTGCGTGATGAATAAGCAAACATATATATAATATGTTAAGATCAAAGAGTAGTAGAAGACATGCAGTGCCTTCTTGATCAAGTTCACATCTCTCTTTCGTTCTATTTTAGTTCTCTTTTATTGAAGCTTCTTTTGCTTTTGTAATTGTTTAGTGTTAGACTAGTCATAGACACACATATTATATATATAGATATATATGTGATGTTATCAATAATATAGTCATAAATCATGTATTTGTGATAAATTACATACGCAAATTAATAGACTTGTGTCATTGCAAATGCATATGAAATTTATAACTATAGTATATGTGGCCTGTGTTTGGTCGTTAGACTTTATAGTTATTGATAATTATATACGGTAGTTCTATTTCCATTGGGGTAAATTAAGCTAATTGGCATTCATTAAGTAGGAAATAAATTAGCAATAGGCTTTCCTATTTGCCTGTTTGTAGGGTTATATATATATATTAATAGTTATTCTTTTATTTGGGATTTATAATTCAGAATTGTACAGAATTTGTCACTAATAACTATTATTAGTGACGAATGTGTAATTAATTATAGCTATTAGTGACGAATACTACACGAATCTAATTCGAAATCCTTGATGAAAGAAAAATCTTTTATATATATCCCAAAACAAAGCAAAGTAATTTTTCTCATAGACCTAGCTAATATAAAAGAAAATTATTTCCTATTTGTCACTATTGACTATCATAAAATTGATATGAAAATTGATAATTAGATGCATTTGATTATTATGTATCGCGAGTAATGATAATGACAAATAGCCCATTTTTCTAACTAAAATGGTATACCACGTTAGTTTCCCACTGAAGTATGCTAGGAGTACTCGACCAAAAAATAAATTATATGAATAGATAACTAATTTATTATTATAGAAATTTGATTGCTATATAAGATTAATTATTCAGCACTGATATTACTTGGCAATCGTCCATGCATGCCACGTGGCTACAAATGACATAAAAAACCAACAGTAGATATTTTCCAACTAAAAATTAAAAAAATAAAATATAAAATTTTATAAAATAAGAAAAAAATTCGATCATCTAGAGACCATACGTTAGGTATACAAGGCAATGGTTGCCAAACATGGCCTTAGTGGTCGGTGGATAACTTCTTTTCTTTTTTCTTTTTCTCTTTTTCTTTTTTATTGAATTGGGTCGGTGGATAACACAACTCTAACGCACAAACAACTTTTGTCATAAATTTCCTAACCCTAACCCTAACCCTTGCTTTTCCTATATAAACAGAGGGGCAGCTTCCTTAAGAAAACACACATCTCATCTCTTTCACTCCTTAGTTAGTGCTATTAAGCAGTTGTCATGGCTGCTGGTAAACAATGCAAGGAGGAAGGCGAACAAGGTGATGCTGAAGAAGAAGAAGAAGAAGTTGGAAAAGTTATAATACAAATCTGCCGGATCAATAATATAGCAGAAATGATTCTCCAATGTATGTATATATGTTTGACTGTGTGTTTGTGCATTTTTTACTGGCTCTTTATTAGATCATGTACAACTCCTTTGGTGTTTTAATTTATATATATATATATATATTTATATAATTTTATGTTTGATTTGAATTGAATTTGACACTGATTGAAATTTCTTGGCAAAATTCTAGCTTTTGGAGTTGATTTACTCCAAGTGTGGAATTTGGAGATGGAAGTTGCGGTGGCACTTGTGGTTCAAGTCTTTATAGACTTGAAATCCAGTTTCTGTTAACCCCAATAAAGGGGTTGTCTACGGTGAGTGAAACTTTAATCTTTTTATATGCTTTAGATCGATGTTTGTGAAAAAAAAATAACAATGATATATAATATGCTAGCTTTCTAGCTAACTTGTTCTTTGTTATATTTCTTATTTATTTAATTATCAAAAAATGTGCAAACTAATTTCAAACTTACCAAATGATGAATGTTTAATTTGTAGGAAACAGAAGATGATGAAGCAGAATTTTGACATCATTTTCAAGTTGCTACCATAAGTAGACAATCGGCGACTTCCACAAGTTGAGTGACTGGCACCGGGTAAGATCCTGGTACTGTCACTATTATAGCAATGGGATCATGATATGCATTATGATCCAAAAAGAGTTTGAAGATCGCTTCATGATAGCGAGTTGGCCAACAAGGGATCATAATATACAGAATGGTCCAAAAATTAAGAGTTGGCCAACAAGTTGTGTGTTGCATCTTTTAGTAACACATCACTCCAAATCTTCCAACAATAATAACAAATTGCTCGAGGATATGATAGCAACCTCCTTGTTGATCATTCTCTTTAAAATATACTTTGTCACTGTACATTTTATTTTTGTAATGTATTAAAATGCCTTGGTGGCTAAAGAATCATCGGATCAATGATTTACCATAATATAATGTATATATTTCATGCATCGAGTACTCCTATTAATGTTGCTAGCTATCTCTTTCATTTCTAAGTCAAATTGATTAACCAATAATTAATAAATGTCCAAATGCTCATTCCTTTCTAATGCCTGATATATATCAACCATTATAGAAAATAAGAGTTATATATACTTCTCTCTTTGATGATTAATTTGCAAAACTGAACTTCTGAGGGTAAGTCCAGCCACATAACTTGATAAGAGTTTTAGAAGATAAGTGTTATATATGTCCATTTAAAAGAAAAAATTAGTTTCAATAAACAAATGAACAAATTTGAAGTACAAGTAAAAGAAAGTCTTCAGGATTTTGAGAATAAGTTGGAGCCACTTTATTCAAAATTTGTTCAGAAAAGTACTTATTTTCCACATATGGCCATTTTCACTACGAAGAAAAAAAGACAAATCCTTATTTTCATAAAACAATATATATAATCTAATTCTTTTCGTTTTCATCTGAGAAATAAGGATTTTTTGTAAAAATAGAAATATATGAGACCAAACACAATCAGAAAATTTTCATACTAGTTGTTTTTCTGTCTTTGATAAATAGTTAAATGATCAACATATAAGGACTTTAATTTGTTGTAAATAATGGGTATAAAAAGAGCCAATAATTAAACTTCTTATAGAGAAACTTTCAACTAGCTATTCGGTTCTACAAAATTCAAGATATCCAGATTCTTATATAGTCTTCTCGTATTGATTTAAATTTTTATTTTGAAAAAAGAACTAAAAATATATATACAAGAATATCACAGACTAACACATTTGGAAACAAAAAAGATCAACTAATACTTATACTCAATTATCATTTGGAAACCTAAAAAATCATTGACTTTATAGCAAGTTGAATTATCATTTTTCTCAAAGTTTAATTAATATATAGGATCTAAAAAATTAACATGATTTACAGGCACGAAAAAAAGTAACTCACATATAGGGTTGCCATAATCATTCTACAAGTTATAAGNTCAATTATCATTTGGAAACCTAAAAAATCATTGACTTTATAGCAAGTTGAATTATCATTTTTCTCAAAGTTTAAGTTAATATATAGGATCTAAAAAATTAACATGATTTACAGGCACGAAAAAAAGTAACTCACATATAGGGTTGCCATAATCATTCTACAAGTTATAAGATTATTTTTTATGAACATCAATATTAATAAAATTACAGAACTTTTTTTTTTTGTTACTAGTATATATTGCAACTTATAATTTGTTGGATTGGTTTTTATATTCCCCAAAAAAAAAAAAAAACTCTTCTTCAATGACGATGATTGATGTTGACCATGACGACGAGGATGATAAATTTATATATATTTTGATCCCACTGTTGTAAGAGAGATAGTACCAAGGATTTCAGAGTGCATATATCTCTGAACGTGTGGAGCACAAAATTTGAGTACATTTGGGTAATGATGCAAAAATGGTGAGAAATTTTTTGCATCTTATTCTTCAAGCCTCCTATAAAAGAAATCACAAAGTCATGAGAAATGTGCATGTACAATTATGTATCCCATGGCCATTCATCAATATATACAAAAACAAGTGTGTGTGTATATATATATATATATAGCTAATTATGCATAAAAATCAATTAGGTGAATTTCAACTACTCACCCTTCAATTTTAATCATTGTCAATCCCAAGCTCATCATTGGAGTTGAGGGAGTCTTGATTTTCAAGTCTTCTAGGCTTTGGCGACATCAATTTTTGTGCAACTTCCATCGCCGAAGGCCGAACTAGGATAACGTTATCTCCAAAAGCTAGGGTTTTGCCAAGAAATTCAAAATCAGTATCTTATATTCAAAAATCAAAATAAATTTGAAAATAAAACACAAAAACCCTCATTCTGTATTAATTTATGGAATTAGAAGAGGGCTAATTTATAAATTAATCTGTACAAAGGGCACTTTAATATATATATATATATATATATATATATATATACCTTGGAGAATCAATATGATAAATCATTGATCCGACTGAATTAGCTCGCTAAGATCTCTTTCAGCTTCATCTTCAGCATTATTTTCTTCCCCTTCCATATGGAAACCCTAGCTAGTGATTTATAGTACCAAGGAATGGACAGCTAGAGAGATGTGGTTTTTTCTCAAGGAGGCTACTCCTATTTATATAAGAAAAAACAATAGGTTTATGAAAGCTATGACATTTTCTGCGTTATAATTCTTAGAGTTTTCAGTTGTCTTCACCTCGAGTTCTCCACCAAGACCAATTACCCTATATTTCCCCCAATTCTTATCCCTGGAAGAAAAAAAAAATTTATTTTTGTAGACATGCATGAATGCCAAGTGATATCATTGAATAATAAAATTAATATTTGCAAACTAATTTCTATAACCATTTTTTTTTATCATAGAATAAGTTATAATAAATGATAACTATAGTTATAATTTTATTATGTAAGGATTTTTTCACTCCTTCCTTGCATATCTATATAGTAGGAAGCTAACCTGTGTATACCATTTTAGGATTATCAACAAACTAAATGAAATTAGAGTGTTTGGCCCAAAAAAAAAGAAGAAGAAAAAAGCCCCAATGAATAAGTGTCTTATCAAGTGTATCATATAATAAATACACATGCATATTTTTCGTCTATCAATAAATCGATCGATGAATTTATGAAATATGAGGTTAATTTCTAGCCAAATGCATATAGCAAGCCAATTGATATTCCTACGATTGTCAAACCCTTTAAATGAAAGGAAAAACAAATAGTACTTTTGTTCTTTGGGGATATCAATTACGAACCTACAAATAAAAAAGAAACACTTAACAATACAAATTAATTTGTATATATAATCATTTTCACATTAGGTAAACCTTATAGTTTTACTATTAGAATTCTCTTTATCAATTATTGGATGGCTAGAGGATGAAATTTAAAAATACATTTATGATTTAACTATACTTTTTTTTTTTTTTTAAATAGGTTTTAGTACATCACTAAATCTATATTAAATCATTAATTGATTTTAAATTTCAATACTTAAAGCAATCTAAAAGCTAATAAAAAATATTTATTGCTAAAACTATCAAATCAATTTGATGTGAATGGTAGTTTAAAATCAATACATATTTATGTTAATATTGAAATTGATGAGATTAAAATTTAAAACTTTTATACATAGAATGTTTTAAGCACCATGCACGCATTTATGTACGTAGGTCAAAGGTAATTTCACGCGTATTTGTATGCAAATAAAAGCATAGGCCATGCACATACGTACCTTCGTCGAACTTATAATCTTTCTCAATATTCTTAAAAGACTATATACATTAATTCCTAACTTAAAAACTAATCCATCATCGTATTAATTTAACTGAATAATCTTTCTCGAATTCTATACTAATTTTATATCAAAGTGTTTTTTTTAGGGAACTATGCTCATTTTAATAGTCAATCAATATTACTAATATGGTTGATCTTTGATCATCACATTACGAATTGTTTTAAAATTTATAGCGATGGTAGGAAGAGAAAAAAGGAAAAAAAAAACTCTGACATATTATTTTTTTTCCAACTAAAATGCCACATATATGAGATTCTACAAAATTAAAACATGTTAAAAAAACTTAGTCTACATAAATGTTTTTTCAAAAAAAATTAAAATTGTTGTGCTTTCCTTAAAACCGTCATTGGTACGTTTACATGGAAAAATTATTAGGTCGACATCAAATGATTAATCGTATTGTAATACTGATATAATTATACTGACGTATTGTTCGCACTTATACAATTATATTTGAATATTGTTCACATAAATGTAATATAAATTTAATGTATTGATTAAAAATACGGAAGAGTGTTTATAATATACTTAAACATAAAAAAAATTAATAGAATACGTTTAATAGAATTAAGTTTGAATCTAATAATTTTACACGAACTAGAGTTTCTTGTTAATACTGCATATAAAAAAAATTTCGTGCATATACATGCAAATTAGCATAAAATCTTTTTACGAAAATCCAATTTGTTAATTTATAATTTATGAACATAAACAATACTAACTGATCCATTAAATGTTTAGTAATTTGGTTATACAATTAATTAATTACTCACCCTTTGCCAAACAGACCATTAGGAAATTAAGAATCTATAGAGAGAATTTGGGGATAAGGATGAGAAGCATCCACTTATCCAGAACCAAAGCCAAAACCAAAACCAGCACACAATAAATAAAACCAAAACAAGATTAATTAAAATTGTTCAAAACCAAAGCAAAACCAGCACAGAATATATAAAACCAAAACCAGATAACTGAAAACTGTCCAAAGCCAAAACCAGCACACAATAAAACCAGCCTTTTGTTTTCTTCATGCATCTCACAAATCCACTGTCTGAACCCTAGACTCCTCTCCTATATAAACTCAAGTATTTGGGTTGGAAAAAAACAAAAAACAAAAACATCTTCATATAGCATTGCAAACACTACAGCTTCAAATTTAGAGTCTTTTGGTCTTGAAAATGGAGGGTTTTAAGAGTATTGATGAAGAGAAGGAAAGCCAAGCTCATGATCATGTATATGAATTGAATCAGCAAGCTGATTCTCAATAATTCTGTCAATAACTAACCAAGAATTTGTGTATGCAACCACCCTTCATTTCTTGAATTCTATAATGATGTTTTGTTAGGACTTTTTTGTTTCTCACACTTTGGTTAAATTTATATATATGTTAATTTTTCATTTGACTAATTCTTTTTTCTTTTTTCTTTTTCTTGAAATTTGATGAAGACGAAGCTCACGAAGCTCAGTGACCGTTGCTCAAGTTTAAATCCCATTGGTCATGAAATACGGCAACGTTTTAGTTTAATGCTTTATGTTTATTTTTGTTATGTAATACGGCAACGTTTTAATTTAAGTGTTTTAAGTCTTCTTTTTTGTAAAAAGGAACGGTGTCGTTCCGAGTCCGTAGTGATGGCAACGTGGCATCGCCGAGATGGTCCCAACGCGAATCATTGCTCGCACCCTCTCTGTCGAACACGTGGCCATAGTTAGTTAGGATTCTATCGTCGATGTCGGCTGCGTCACAAATAGCAAGACCGAGGCCCCGAAGTTGGCGGATTGTCATTTTCGATTATTTTCTCCATTGCTGTAAAGCTTTCGAGCTTGTTTTTCAATACAGTAAAGCTTTAATGGAAGTTTGAGTTATTTTCCCTAACATTTCTAACTCGAGCCCGAGCTTACTCTATTGATTTGAGTGACTTCCTACGTCAAATTGGTATCAGAGCACTGGTTCATCCACGCTATGATGTCGAATGCTGGAGAAGGTAGTTCCCGTGTCGCTGCTGAAGAACAGGACATGAAGGCCCTACGGGCAACCATGGCAAACGTGGAACAGAAGTTAGATACACTCACTATTGAGATTCGAAATCTTTGTTCAACAATTGCCAATGGAACAGGGGCGACTCTGAATGCTAGTAGAACGCGTAATCAAGAAACCCCTTGTATTCGCCTACCAGCAACTCAGCCACCTTAACACAATCTCACTCCTCAAAATCCAGATCCAGATGTGGGAGCCTCCTATTTTCCCCATCGTCCACGTCTTCCACAGCCATTTGTCCCTCCCCGTCGACCCCCTAACCCATACACCCCAGACTCAGATTTCGAGGAAGATGGTGAGATATTTGGAGACACCTCTCAACCACCAACCCCATTCGGACAAACTAACCGATATAACCCTCAAGGACATTTTTCCAACTTCAAGATCAAAGTTGATATTCAAATGTTTGATGGTCATCTGGGGATTGAGGAATTCCTTGACTGGCTCACCTCCATTGAGACTTTCTTTGAATACATGGAGGTTCCTGAGAATAAGAAGGTAAAGCTCATTGCCTACAAGCTCAAGGGTGGTGCCTCAGCTTGGTGGGAACAACTGACAGGCAATCGAATGAGACAAGGAAAATGAGTAATCCAGACTTGGCCAAAAATGAGGAAACTATTGAGAGCCAGATTCCTCCCTGCTGATTACAATCGTATACTTTTTCAAAAGTACCATCAATGCTCTCAATCCAATCGAAGCATTGACACTTACACTGAGGAGTTTTGTCGACTCAGTGCTCGAAACAATCTCAACGAGACTGAAGAACAACTAGTCTCAAGGTATGTGGCTGGCCTGGCTTATCCAATCCAAGAGAAATTGGAGCTCAGTCCCATTTGGTCTCTGGATGAAGCCATCAACTTTGTTAACAAAGTTGAGAAGCAACTACACCGAGGAGTGAATAGAACACCATCAAAGTGGAAGTCCCTGCCTGAGCTATACAATGACAAAACCAAACTCCTACCCCCTCAGCCTGTCCAGAAGCAGCCAGATTTGCAGTCAAAGCAACAACCTAGACCCCCAAATTCCAATTTCAAGCCCCAAAACCCCTACAACAAACATTTTCCCCTCAAATGCTACAGATGTAACATGCCTGGACACAAATCCAATGAATGCCCTCAAAGAAAATCACTTAACTATTTGGATAATGCAGAATCCACCAATAGTGAGACAGGGGAGTTTGAGGAAGCTGAAGGAGATGTTGAAGAGGGGGAAGTTGAACTAGTCCCTGAGGATTGTGGAGAACCCCTGCTGTGCATAGTCCAAAGGTTGATGTTCTCTCCTAAGCAACCACAACAGTCACAGAGGCATTCCATCTTCAAAACCAAATGCACAGTAGATGGCAAAGTTTGTGAAGTCATCATTGACAGTGGTAGTAGTGAAAATATTGTTTCCAAATCCTTAATCAAGGCTTTGAATCTAAAAACAATGAAACACTCCAACCCCTACTCTATTGGGTGGATTAAGAAAGGAAGTGAGGTCAAGGTCACTGAATTATGCAAAATCCAGTTCAGCATTGGGAAACACTACAAGGATGACCTAGTGTGTGATGTGCTGGATATGGATGCATGCCACATTCTCTTAGGCAGGCCCTGGAAGTTTGACAAGAAGGTCATACACAATGGGGCAGAAAACACCTATGCCTTCCAGTGGAACCAAAAGAAAATTGTGCTACTCCCATCCAAACCCAACCAAGACATTGCTCACCCTTTGCAGCCCCAATCACCAATTTCTAAACCTACCATAATCACCATTTTTGGTCACAAATTTCAACATGAAACCAAACAATTCTCTACACTATTTGCCATCATAGCCACTGCTCAAACCCATAACCAGAAAGACACATCCAGACCCTGCCTACCACAAAGCATTCAAGCACTACTGGCCAAATTCAAGTCCATTGCACCAAAAGACCTACCAAACTACCTACCCCCACTTAGGAACATCCAACATCAAATTGACTTTGTCCCTGGAGCCTCAGTCCCAAACCTACCCCACTACAGAATGAACCCTAGAGAGAGCCAGGCCCTTCAGGAAATTGTTGATGACCTTCTCCAAAAGCAACTCATCAGAGTCAGCTTGAGTCCCTGTGCTGTGCCTGCCCTTTTGGTCCCTAAGAAGGATGGCAGCTGGAGGATGTGTGTTGACAGCAGGGCTGTCAACAAGATCACTGTCAAATACAACTTCCCAATCCCAAGAATTGAGGACATGCTTGACAAGTTGGGGGGATCCAAGCTATTTTCTAAAATGGATATCAGAAGTGGCTACCATCAAATCAGGCTCAGGCCAGGGGATGAGTAGAAAACAACATTCAAGACCCCTGAGGGCCTCTATGAATGGCAGGTTATGCCATTTGGTCTCTGCAATGCCCCCAGCACCTTCATGAGGTTCATGAATGAAATTCTGAAACCCTTCATTGGTAAGTTTGTGGTGGTTTACTTTGATGACATCCTCATCTACAGCCAGACCACAGATCTTCACCTAACCCATCTAACTCAGGTATTCCAGGTATTACAAACTAATCAGCTCTACCTGAATTTAAAAAAATGTGATTTTCTGAGCAGTGAGCTGCTGTTCCTGGGCTTCATTATCAATGAGGAAGGAATCAAAATAGATCCTGCTAAAGTACAAGCAATCAGGGATTGGAAGACACCTTCTACAATTACTGAAGTGAGGAGCTTCCATGGACTGGCTACCTTCTACAGGAGGTTCATCAAGGGTTTTAGCACCATAGCAGGTCCTATAACAGACTGCCTGAAGAAGGGCAAGTTTAATTGGGGTCCCACTCAAACAGCAAGCTTTGAACTCCTCAAACAGAAGCTCAGTGAAGCTCCAGTACTTGCTCTCCCTGACTTTGATAAAGTGTTTGAGCTGGAAACAGATGCTTCCAAGACTGGAATTGGAGTTGTGCTCACTCAAGAAGGCAAACCAATTGAATTTTTTAGTGAAAAGCTTAGTGAGGCTAGGCAAAGGTGGTCCACCTATGTGCAGGAGTTGTATGCTCTGGTTCGAGCCTTCAAACACTGGGAGCATTACCTTATTCCAAGGCAATTCATCATACACAGTGATCATAAGGCTCTCCAATTCATCCAATCTCAAAAAAGAATTGATGCAGCCCACGCTCGATGGATAGAAACCATCCAAAAGTTCCCCTATGTCTTCAAACATAAATCTGGCATCTTGAATAAGGTAACAAATACCCTGAGCAGGAAAACAAATCTCCTCACCACCTTACACGCCCAACTTATCAGCTTTGACTCTCTTCGAGACCAATACAGAGAGGATCCAGATTTTGCTCATCTTTGGACCAAATGTGAAATGAATGAGCCTGTGGGGACTTTCCACATTCACGATGATTTTCTGTTCAAAGGAAATGTACTTTGTATCCCTCAAGGTTCCTTAAGACTCCAACTAATACAAGAGTTGCATTTAGGAGGCCTCTCAGCCCACACAGGAAGAGACAAGACAATCTCCCTTTTGGAAGATAGGTTCTACTGGCCCCATCTAAAGAAAGATGTCTCCCAATTTGTTCAACGATGCATTGTGTGTCAAACAGCCAAGGGACACTCTCAGAATACTGGTCTCTACACACCTCTACCTATCCCCAACTCAATTTGGGAGGACATTTCCATGGATTTTATACTCGGCCTACCTAAAACACAGAGACAACATGACTCCATCTTGGTTGTAGTGGATCGATTCTCTAAGATGGCCCATTTCCTGCCCTGCAAGAAGACTAATGATGCTTCTAGCATCACCAAACTGTTCTTTCAAGAAGTGGTCCGCCTCCATGGAGCCCCCAAATCCATCACCTCTGACCGTGATGTGAAATTCATGAGCCATTTTTGGAAAACCCTTTGGCGCCAATTCAACACCATCCTGCGTTTCAGTAGTGCCTACCACCCCCAAACTGATGGTCAAACAGAAGTCGTGAACAGGACACTCGGGAACATGCTACGAAGCCTGATTGACAACAAACCAAAACAATGAGACTCAGTCCTAGCTCAAGCTGAGTTTGCATACAACAGTATGTCAAACAGATCTACTGGCCTGTCTCCATTTGCCGTTGTCTATACTAAAACACCAAACCTCACCACTAACATAAACAACAGCTCTGCGGAGGGAAACAAGGACGCGAAGGACTTGGCTGCTCACATCTCCGATGTTCATCATCAGGTAACTCAAGCTTTGACAAAATCGAATCTGAGTTACAAGGCTTCAGCGGATCTCCATCGTCGCTATAAATCATTTTCCGTCGGGGACCTTGTCATGGTGTATCTTCACAAAGAACGTTTCCCAACGGGAACCTATCATAAACTCTAGAACCGTAAAATTGGACCTTTACCCGTCATCCAGAAGTTTGGTGACAATGCATACGTTATCGGCCTCCCTTCGGACTTGAACATCTCCTCTACTTTTAATGTATCGGATTTGTTCGAGTTCCACCCTCCGGATGCGGCTCCAACTTTGTCGTCTTCGCTCGAGGTCGAGCTCTCAACGGGTGGGAAGGAATGATGAAGACGAAGCTCACGAAGCTTAGTGACCGTTGCTCAAGTTTAAATCCCATTGGTCATGAAATACAGCAACGTTTTAGTTTAATGCTTTATGTTTATTTTTGTTATGTAATACGACAACGTTTTAATTTAAGTGTTTTAAGTCTTCTTTTTTGTAAAAAGGAACGGTGTCGTTCCGAGTCCGTAGTGATGGCAACGTGGCATCGCCGAGATGGTCCCAACGCGAATCACTGCTCGCACCCTCTCTGTCGAACACGTGGCCATAGTTAGTTAGGATTCTGTCGTCGATGTCGGCTGCGTCACAAATAGCAAGACCGAGGCCCCGAAGTTGGCGGATTGTCATTTTCGATTATTTTCTCCATTGCTGTAAAGTTTTCGAGCTTGTTTTTCAATACAGTAAAGCTTTAATGGAAGTTTGAGTTATTTTCCCTAACATTTCTAACTCGAGCCCGAGCTTACTCTATTGATTTGAGTGACTTCCCACGTCAAAATGGTATCAGAGCACTGGTTCATCCACGCTATGATGTCGAATGTTGGCGAAGGTAGTTCCCGTGTCGCTGCTGAAGAACAGGACATGAAGGCCCTACGGGCAACCATGGCAAACGTGTATGAACCAGTTTGGTTTCTTCGCTTCTTTGATATGTTTCAGTTTTGCAGTTTTCAAATTGTAATGAAAAAAAAAATTGTGGCCTGATAGGATATGCCACTTTCTACCACTTGTATTTACAAAAAAATAAAAAAATATTATAATAGTAAACAAAATAAAAAATTCTACCATTTTTCAATCTCTCTTTAATATAAAAAGAATTGTGGGATGAATATTTGATATTATAATTAATTTGTGAATCTTATGCAAGTATAGGAACTAGATAAAATGATGTAATAGTAATAATCCACTATCACTTACAAACGTGTAAAATCATGAACTTAATTTAAATTAACATTCTCTCATGGAATTATATATATATAGATCTGAGACTTATAAGTGTTTATTATTTGCATTTCTTGGACCTTGGTGATATTAATTTGTGTTTATTTATTTGAGTTTCCAAGTGTCTGTCTTTGGATATTTCTAGCTACATATGTCTGGATAAAATTAATTTATTTCTCTTGTTTTTTTTTTTTTAAAAAAAAAAAACCACCTTGATTTTAATTAGAATAGAAAATCCAGTTAAAACCCGGCTTGGCGATAGTCCATATGGTTCGGTTGCGTTTTTTGAAGACTTGGAACTTTTCATTTCAACCAGTAAATCCAGAATATTTTTCTGTTTTTTAATTTAATTATTTTCATTTTCTTCGCATAGAACTTTTCATTTTTCTTAAAATATTAATTTTACTCAGTTGTATATATGTAGTGTTTAAATAACAGATGGACTTCTAATATAGGCTTGAAAAAATAAAATAAAATGCAATATTAAAAACCACAGTTAATCGTTTTCCCATTTTAATTAAAATTATTACTACAAAATGTTTTTTTTTAAATACAAATGGTTATTATAATAAAATTATTTATTGTTCATATACATTTAGTTTTTTTAGTAAAACATAAATTTTCCTATTCAGACAAAAAATACTACCGAACCAAGCTAAATTTGATTTTTCTTTTTAAAAAAAAAATTATATTTTATCTTTTATAATCTTGACAAATAGAAATCAAAAAATGTTATTTGTGAAATGCATCCTATATGTATTATGAAAGAAGAAGTTACAGACAGACACGAATGTGATTTTGCATACTCATATTAAATGGTTTTAGAAACTATTTTTAAATGGCGTTAGATTTAGATTTGTCACTGAAATATTTTTAGTGGCAGTTCTTATAATAACATTACTTTTTTGTGCTATGGTTCGGTTCTTGCTGATGCTGGAGTAGAATTGAAAAGAATGCAGTCTTGGCTATTACTGAATTATTGTGAATTTGTGATTCTACATAATCTTTAGCTCTCTCAATTTTAGAAGCATATATCATTTTAATGAATGATAATCAGGCTAATAGTGTTCTGACTGCTTGAGTTCCGGTGACTATCATTTATCCTCTGTGGAAGAGCTGGCTAGCTAGGCTAGTTGAGAAAAAATTAGCGATCTATATATAAGTCTCTTTCATTGTGATTATTATGACTAGGTAATTTATTTATTTATTTACTTTTTTCTTGACGAAGAGATATTTAAACATATAATTTCATGTACAAGGATAGAACTACCAAGTAAGAGAGAGTCAATATGGACTCCCTTTTTTGTTTATGTTTTGGACAAACTAGAAAGCTTTTTTTTTTTTTTGTGGGTAACTTAATTAGAAAGCTTCTTGATTAAACTGCTTGAAAAAAATATGTGCAATAGCATGAATTTTAAATTGTTTTATTTTGATGTGAACTTTGGCATGTTGGAATGTGAAAGCAGGGGTGGTAATGGTATGCATTTATGTACTTGCAAAGTTTTCTTACACATTGTATTTGGAAAGATTAGTAATCTGTTTTGGTCCCTTATTCTCATATACAGGCCGAGGGAGGTATATACTTGAATTTATTCAAGAAATTCAAAAAAAAAAAAAGAAAAAAAAAAGACAAAGATAAATGAAATCATAATAAGCATTCCTTTTCCAACAAAAAATTGTAGTTTAATGAATTATTTGCATATTGTTGCTGATAATTTACAAATTAGGTTACGTATAATAACACACGGATATAAATTTTACGTGCACGGACATACAAAAACAGTATAATATTTTAGTCGAGATTTTAACAATATATGGATATAAATTTAACGTTCATGAATATGCAAAAACAATATAATATTTTAGTCAAGGTTCTGACTTTTATACTTTACTACAAACATATGCAACGTCATCTACTTATTTGGTAATTTAGTATATACATTTCCAAATACATCCCAAAAAAAAATTTGATACTATAATATGTACGAGAGATCTGCATGTTAAAATCTGTATAAATTTACTGTACATACAAATTAACATAATATTTTTAACAATGATAGATCCCATAATTATATCTTAGAATTTATGAACATAAACAATACCAACTACATTAAATGTTTTCAGTAATTTGGTTACACAGTTACTCACCCTTTTCCAAACAGATCCATTAGGAAGAATATAGAGAATTGGGGGATAAGGATGAAAACCATCAACTTTTCCCTAATTTGTCCAAACCAAAACCAGCACACAGTTTAATTACAAAACCTAATCAGTCCCAAAAAGAACAGCACACACACACACATTAATAAACACTCCAGTCTACTGCGGTTTCCTCGGGCAACGATCCCGAATTCAAATCCCTATACCCCTGGTATAATAAAAAACCACACACTGTTTACTAGCCCTAATCCTTCCCAAACCAGCACACAGTAAAAGCAGCCTCTTGTTTTTCTTCATACAACTCTCAAAACCACTGTTTTCAACCCTATACCCTCTCCTCTCCTATATAAACTCAAGTATCTGGGTTGGAAAAAAACATATCTTAGCAATATTGCAAACACATCTAGCTATAGCTTCCCTTTTGGAGTCTGTTTCTAGTCTTGAAAATGGAGAGTTCTGAGGATAATGAGGAGGAAGACATCGGTCTGATTCTGAATGTAGATGGATCGATGATTAACCATAAAAACTTGTGTATGTAGCTGCAAGCAATTAACACCCTTCATTTCTATAATTCTACATTAATGTTGTTTTGTTAGGATTCTTTTGTTTTTTTCATATTTTGGTTAAGTTTTATATATATATAGCTAGTGTTTTATTGCTATAGCATATATATGTATTAGCAAATTGGTTACTTTATATTATTGTATAACAATTCTAAATTGTATTTAATTTGTGATAATTGTAGGGAATCTTCTTTGTGATGATCACCAAGAAGCCAATCAGCATTTGTTCTTACTGCGTTTGCTTATACTTATCTCCTACAACATTCCTCCACTACAATTTAAGATCTCATATCCACTTGGTGGTGTTCTTTTTTTTAACCAGGAGATTTGCAACACCTTTGAATTAAGGTGGAGCTAAACGGTATGATTTCCTTAATAATTTGGTGTATATCTTTTAGTTTTCTTTGTTAAGGAAACAAATTAAAAGATTGATACCAATGGTTAAGGTTCAAAATCTACCAAGAAATGAGTGTTCAGTGACAACTCTAAAGGGTACGAATGAATGGACTGAATGGATACAATCAAGGAGGTATCAGTACAAATTTCCAAAAGGAGCAGAGTCAGCTCCTACAATCTCATTCCTTTGATTGCTTCTTCAACAGTCCCTGTAATTATGTTATGTGTCTTTCGTAAAGGAGTTTGAACTGAAACCTTGTTTTACAAGAACATATGAGATTGAACTGAAATTCATCATTCTTTACTAATTGCTCCTACATTAATTGTTACCATAATTATGTTATGTGTCTTTAATTTGTAAAGCACTCTATGACAAGAGCATATGAGTTTGAACTGAAATTCTTCATTCTTTACTTCTTTGATATGTTTCAGTCATCATTTTCAAATTGTAATGAAGAAACACATCAATAGTTCACTTTGTTGCCATTTTATTATATATATCTTGCTTTGCCTCAGTATACATGTATAATTTGCAGTCTCTCTCTCTTTCATTACCTTATTATAAAAAATAAAAAATTTAGGGACATAAAGTCTACATTATAATTTATGAACATTATTAGTGTATAAGGAACAGGATAAAAATATTAATACTCATACATTAAATTATAACATCTCTAATGAAATATTATAATGAAACTTTCAGGAGGAGCTGACATTTTTGAAATTAGATTTTAAATCCTAAATTTTAATTCTATCACTTGGCTAAAAAATAGTAAAATTTAAACCCAAATGCAAGAAATTAGAATTTAAGATTTAAGATTTGATTTTAAAAATGTTAAATCATTATGAACAAAGTTCTTCCATTATAATGATAGTTTTAGCAAAAGTATATATGGATCTGACTTCAACTGTTTTCAAGAGTTTCTTGGTGATATTTAATTAGTGCTTGGAAAGGATTTAAACTTGAGTTTAGAATAGAAAATCCAGTTCAATTCGGATCAACTTAATTTAGTCCATATGGTTTGAGTTTTCAAGAGCTTAGATTTTTAATATATACAACAAATATAGTTTTGGTTGCGGAATGAAAACACCAAGTAATTATTTGATTTTTATTTTATTGTACTTATGTCAACTAATCTGATTGCTAATTAAAATATGAAACATTCAAGCTATCAGCATAATATGCTTATGATACTACGGATCCAACTTTTCAAATTTCATCCACGAAAAAAAAAATTTTAAAATGTTAAATTCAAACAAATTAAACATTGTTTTATTAGTTTGTTTAGATTGCTTAAGTTTCACTTTGTTCGTATTTTACACAGAGATCCATTATATCACCACGTAATTATGTGATCTCATTATCAAAGGCTAAAAATTCCCAAATATGAAAATGACTTTACAATTGACCTAAAAATCCAATTCAAGTGTAAGGTTTGTACTCTGCTGGGAGAAAAATCTGCATTGCACAGTAGATCGAAAATTTTGAGTTCATCCAAAATATTAAATTCAACTCCATATCAATCATAATAAATTTACAATAATTTTCTTTTGCGGAGTAACAAATTACAATTTCTTAAGTAGCAATATCATCTCATAGACTACAAAATTTTCTAAGCTAAAAAGTCTCTCTTCGATTTTTTTTAACACAAAAGTGTGTTTTCTCCTAATTGCCCACCATGGACACAGAGCAACTAAGCAAAGAATTTCTCCACCGCACGGGAAACAAATATTGAAATCCTATAAGTAGGTTTGCTTTGATTTCAATTGTCTCTCGTTGAGCTCATATGTAAAACTTCAACTTCTAGTATGATGCTGGACTGACTTATCCTCAGCACTGTGTTGGAGTATCAAAGATAGAGCTATTAAAATCTCCATCATATTATCCTTGCCGAAATGGATTCCCTTTGGAGGAAAGAACATGTATAATAGTCAAATATTTCTCTGGTGGACCAAGTCATTCTACAATGGCAGTCCTCCTTTCCAGCAATGATTCCAAAAATTCTGAACACAATTTAGTGAGGGGCGGCAGATTATGTGATGGCCCACTAAATATGGTCTCCCAAGGTCTCTCCGATGCTCCAGATGGAGCTGGAGCAAACAAATTCTGGTTTTTCTTCAATTCGAACTCCGGTAGCTCCCCATAGAGAGAGGCATATCCAAAGTGCCCTGTTATTTAAGAACTCAAAGTGAACAAAACCAACAATGAAATAAAAAAGAAAAGAGAGACAAAGAAGAGGAATACATTTCAAGAGGTACTAACAAGCAACTATACTGATTATAAACTATTGTTAGCAAATTGAAATGTAATATAGTGAGATATCAAAACATATCTGTAGTTAAAAAGTAACAAATATGGGCTGGTCAATATGCATGACAGTTGGCACGTAGAAGAGAAACATATAAATAATAACGAAAATATACACAAGTTGTAAATACCAACCCATGCAAGTATACAAATCTTTTTATTGCAACAAATAAATAAAAGAGCAGCTTGGAATTCACAAGTAGTTTCATAAGCTGACTTGAGCACAAGATTCTGAATGCCCCACAATCTCTCATATATAGGGAACATCTAATACTGCTAGAATAACATTCTGGAAAAATCTAAATCAAGAGCAGTGGACAATCTGAAATCCAGCTCCTGTCTTAAAAGAAACATTAATCCAAGTAGATTCATGTTCTCATGGGCCAAAACATAAGTCCTACTTTAAATTAGGACACTTACTGTGCACAATTTAAATTTAATATCCCTAACAAAGGTTAACAATAAAACGTCGCCTCCAAGTAAGCATGATTACCATTTGTAGTTAGTATTGACTGAAACAGGAAGGAATAAAGTTTCAACAAAATCAACAGGAAGCATTAAACATTTCAACAAGTATTTTCAAAGTTTCAGATAAGCGTTTAGCAGTATAATTAAACACTGAAAAGCAATTGATCAAGTAGAGGAAGCTTCACCTGTTTCTTCAGAAGCAACAAATCCTTCTCGCCTGTTTAGACTAAGTTCCAGTGCCTTGTTATCATATGGATCAAAGACAACATACTCATGATCACTATTCATGTAGACAATAAATGCTTTAGATTGCTTTGCCTCAAAAATATTTTGTTGAAGAAAAGGTTGGTTTCCTTGAATAAAGGCAATCCCCCCTCCACTGGCCTGCATATAAGGGGCCAAATAGACTATCAATCTTTTCTAATACAATGAAATCAAAAACAATTACACAACTGAGCCCCACAAATGATACTGCACCTGCATACCTAATTTTGACATGCTAAAGTTATCATTGAAGCACAAAAATATATTGGTTATGACACATTTCTATCAGCTAATTAATGCTTCCAGTCTTTCATTCTATTTTGTGGTTTACATGGATAAGTCAAAACATCCAAACAGATATACAATCAGCCAGTCCACATAGATGCAAAGCATCCATTTTGATGAGCTTTTTGTGTGTTCAAAAGCACTAACTAGTCAGAAGCTCTAGTGCTACAAAATTTGGCTGTCCATGATACAGTGCCTTTTTGAGACTAAAAGAATCTCTTTTTGGTCTTCTCAAAGAACTACAAAATTTGAGACTTGGGAGTGCCATGTACTGAAATTATATCATTAACCTTTTTTGTCAAGCAAAAGAAAAATAAATCATAACCACAAGGTTACCACATTAGAAGAGGGGGGAAAAAAAGAAAAAGAAAAAGAAACTATATGAAAGAGAGATTTTCTCAACAAACACACATTCCTGGAGAGAATAAAGATTTTCTGACCTTCTTTACTGACCAGGCAGCCACAGGAACAGGATCTGTTGCATTGAATAATAAGATTAACCCATCTTTTCCTTGGAATGTCAACTCATTAGAACCTATAGAAGTAGATGATTTTGGGAGGACAAGAACTGCAAATAATGATAAATCAACCGCACAGGCTACATCTGCACAAGGACATATACACAAAGTTAACAAGTGCAGCAATTTTAAATTTTAAGGATTCAGGCATGCTGCTAAACAAGTTAAAAGAAAGATTCAGAACGATAATGAGCACAAGGAAGAGGTACCAGACACTGTTATTTGCAACTTTTATATTTGGCCCAAATACATCTTTTAGCTCAAACCCTTTCATGGATTTAGTAATCATGTTCTAAGGTTCAACCAGCTCTTAGTTTAAGTAATCATTCATAGTAGAGGCGTTTCTTGTGCAGGAGCAGAAATGAAAACTTCATAAACTCTTGACACAGTTCTTTTTTTGTAGAAATAAAATAAAATGTCTACACACAAATTTATTTTCTTTTCTTTTGTAGTAATAAAATGAAAATTTATACCACTGAATTATTTTCTTTCCACAAGACTATTTACAATCCTAATTTTTGAAAATCTTTAAAACTGCAACAGAATTAAAGAATTTTGGTGATATATATTTGCATTAAATTTGCATAGTATTGTTTTTCCTCCAAATAGTATATACTATATTAAAAAGACGCTGTCTCTATCTTTTCTCTATCTTGTATACATAATATATATGTATTCATTTTTAACCAATCAGCAATATGATTTACAATTTGAAACCTTGGTAACAACAATATTAAAAAATTAAGAGGAGAAGAGAACACCAAACCTTCTACTTGGAGCTTATAGGACCAGGATAAAGAGAGATTCGACATACTCCATACAGATAATTGTGGTTTGGAACCTTGGGACACAGACACAAGAGAGTCCCCAACAAAAGACAGGTTCATAATTGGCTGCAAAACAAGATAAGGAAAAGGTCAGGTAAGAGAGTGGGTAAAGGAGAGGAGAAAATTCATGAACACTCAAAGCAGGGTATTGGGTTTTTCTTTGCATGCTCAGTTCCATCACCAACATGACAGGACAGGAGAAAAAACAAACAAACACAATCAAAAGAGAATTATAAGCATCCCCAAAAGTTCATTTCGTTCAATATATTTAAATACAAGCAAGCACAATTGTGAGCAGCAGGTATGCAAGTAGTTTCACAAATGGAAGGTCAGAGAAGTCAAGTGATAAGACCACATTTGCCTGATTTAACACTCAATGCATAAAATTGTTTCCTTTAAATTCTAACAAAATTTTAAGCCAAAGATAGTTCAATCTCAATGATCACCTCCAGCATCTCTCCGATCACAGCCACAAGTACATTATTTTGAGGGTCCCATAATGTGATAACTGTTTCTGCAGCAACAGCCAGAACAGAACCATCGGCAGAAAATGCCACAGCGGTCATTGGCTTTTTTCTGCAAGGCAAGTCAGAGATCGTCATTATAAATAAGGATTCCAACTACCAGTTCAAACATTTTATGGAAATAAACTGAACAATGAGTTTCAAAGACCAAGTTATATGAGCACACAAAAACATATCCCATCAATGTTTTATTTTCTCATATTGGTCATGCATTTCCAGCAAAATTAGAGCATAGTCTACTACAGAACAATATTTACTCGGGCAATTCCATGAAGATCTGATTAAAATGCAACCCATTAGCATTTGTAAGATAAAGTTATAAATAATGAAAGATTATGAATATTAATAGACAAAATATTTTCTTCTGAAGTTCATATGTTTATCTTCAATAACTATGTCAACACTGCACTCTACCAGCAACCTCTACAAGAGGTATGTATTCTTCTAAATTAAAAGCAGGAGCATACTTGTAGGAACCCACAGCATGGCACATCCAACCAGAACTTGTTGGCGATTCAGGTTTCTGCTGAATGTTATCTTTGCAAACCCATATCTGAAACATAAAAATTAATTAAATTTAAAGGGGGGAAAATCCCAAAAAGTTAAAAACAGTACATCAAAATTACCTTGAAGTCCCCACCATAGGATGAACTGACAGCCATTTTACGAGTAGGATGAAAAGCAGCAGCAGAAATAACAGCATCTCTGTTAAACAAGAAGTATAAATGGTTGTCACTGATGTCCAATATATCAAAGACATCAACTTCGGTTAATATATTCCACTTCAAAAATTTGAAGCAGGTCAAACCTGTGAGGCTCATAAATAATGGTGGACAAGCAATAGTTTTTGTTCTGTGACACAGAAGCCCAAAACTTAAGACAAACAAGAGCTCCTATTCCCTCTTCAGGAAGCTTAACTTCAGTAGTACACATCATAGAGCCATCTTGGGAGAGAGCTAATAAACTCACTACTACCTGTAACCAAAATATTTCAATATACAGATTGCCGTTTACTAATCTATCCATGATCATACTTTTCATGAGACAGATATGACACACAATTATATATGATCAAGAATGGACAAATATTCACAAGAGAATTATACATGAGCAACTTACTGTGATGTCATCACCAGGTTGATGGTTTCTCTCACAGACTTGAATCTGGAAACATCGAATTTAAAATTATTCAACTTCCAACTCATTGCTTATGATTCAAAGAACATCTTACATAAAGAATAAATTATCCTGAAATGCAAAGTGGAACACACAAAAACATATTGGTAGAGGTATATGATTTGTCCTAACTCATAAATCAATTGAGCCAAAACCAAACAGGATTGGAGTATCTGATGCAGCTGGCAGCTGGAAAGCAATTATTTCACTTCTTAAACATAGGATAAAATAATTCTAACAATGCTAAAAGTTATCCTAGTATGTGTATCCCAAAAATTGCTGCAGTTAGTCATTATCAACAGCCAGAGCTGTCAATGTGAAAACAAAAATAGAAGTAGAAAAAGAAACCCACAAGCTATAAGGAGTAAAATGTTTGCAATTTGACATTATTCATTCAAACAACATGCTCATAATACTATCCTCACCTCAGAAATTTCTCGGTCATCAAACAAGCTGTAGAGTTGAATGCAATAGTTCTCTGTCGGCAATGCAACCAACCCAGCACTGTGGCCAAAGGCAAATTTTCTGCATGAAGCTTTATGAACCTCAGGGAATGAACAAGGAAGCTGCGAAATAAACAGTTCTCATAAAGCAAATTTTTTTATTGCATATGGTTACAAATAAAAATTTCAAAGACATGTCACTAAAAGGTGAAAGCATCGATCAAAAGGCAGCATCTGTCACCATATATATGTTTAAAAAGGTACCGTAAACTAAGTACCCATGTATTTTTCTTGCTTTTTTGTTTCGAATTACTAGTAGCCACGTCCATAAATACTAGATCAACAGTCACTAAAACTACTAAGTAGACAGACAACTTAATCTACCAAACTTATATTAAATAAGAAATCAAGCCCTAAAATAAATAATAACAAAAATGAAGAAAGAAAGTTAGAAAATATTAATAACATAGGAATCCTGGCTTAATTCATTAAGAAAAGAAGGTTTCAAGAATGCAGAATTGCTAGTTAACAACAAACCTTGATCCCTGAAATAGACTTCAAGATTTCCATTGAAGGCATTTTCAATATGAGAACTCGATTATCTGCACAGGATATCTAAAGACCCTAATTTTAGTAAAACAAGTAAAGTTAACTAGTTCCTTTCAACCAGTAACAATCAATTGTTAAAGTACAATAACAAACTTATACTGATAGAAAGCTCCTTACAGAGGAAAGAGTAGGATCTGGAGAATCTATGAAATACCGAAGTGGAGATCCAATCCGTGGTAAGAATTTCTTTTTCCCTGTATCTAGCTGCCAGACAACAAGAACCCCTTCCTTTCCACCTGGACACCAACAAACACATATCAGAAACAATAATCTACAGTATAAAGGCAACCTTGAAAGAACATCATTTGAGTACATTCCATGCCCTTTTTCACTTTAAATTGCTAAGCTGTGGATATGGTAATGCTCCTTTTACCTGAATATAAATAGGCTCCATCAGATGAGAATGAGAGGACATTAACTTGAGAAGGGTGCCAATGCCATGTGGTGCAAGAATCAGTATCATCATCTCCCCTCACTCCAGGTCTTTCTTCCTCATGATGGATCAATCTTGCATTTTCTATTTTATCACCAATAGGAAATGTCTGTCTGCCAAACCCCCTCCATATCAAAATTCTACCAGTTACATCACCTGCAGCTACAATTCTGCTGGTTGGATGGAAGGCAAGAACTGTCAAGTTCTTTGTGTGATGCAAGCTAATCTTCTTAACTGCTGAGCAATCAGAATCTGTAGCCTGGACTTTCCATATAAGAAGCTTGTGCTTGCTTCGGATGCCAAAGAACTTTCCTGAGGGACTAAGAGTTATAGACTCCAGTCTTTCAGTCTGCCATTCAAAGCAACATTTTGTCATGCATCTTAAACTACCACCAACTAGACAAATGTAGAATGAAAGTGCTCAAGATCATTCCTAGTAGTGGTTTTACAAGTTCATTTTTGGTAGATGTCCTAAACCCAAGATACAAATTTCCTCTTTATTTATAAAATGGAAAAAAAAAAAAAAAAAAAAAAAAAAAAATCATAATTTAAATTATTCCAATCCACCATCTACAGTACTCCATTTTAAGCAATTTTATGTTGTTAAGGCAAAGGGAATCAAGCATAAGTGCAATGCTCTCCACTTCACTAGTAATCCTTGAGTAAAAATGATTATGAATTCTCATGGAAATTCATGAGGGGAATAACTAGGGTCAGTTTAGGAGATCAAGTGAGGAATGGGTTAATACTTAAAAGAGTACATAGAAATTGTATCAACCAAAAGATTACAATGGATAGACCAATGCTAAAACTGAGCTAAAACAACATATAAAAAACAGAACCACTGGATGAAACTACTGATCATGCAAAGTTTATGTTGATGAAAGAACAGTAACCAAAAGAATAGGGATTTAGGGTCGACAAGTTGAGGCCTCTCTTAAATTCTATATCAGTCCACGTTCATTCAACAAAACAATTTTACATTAAGAATAAAGGTATACACTAAGTGTTGGAAGCATAAGCTTGTACATAAATAAATTAACAAAATCACATCACAGCCCATCCAAAGCTATTTAGAACTTATGGCACCGAGCAGCCACCGCAGTGCCTCAATCAACCTCCATAAAAAACAGCATAGACAAGCTCATGCTACTTCATTAAGCTTATAAAACAGCCAAAATCTTAATCTTATCAATATATGAAAACATGTTTCTTCAGTTTACTTGAAAAGATTTTTCCATTGGATATAATATACGCAAATTAAACAAAAGAGAAATGGAACCAAATATAACGCATGCAAAAATAAATAAATAATAATAATAATAAAATATAAAAGAGTAATAAGTGTTGCACCTTTCCCAGAATTACTTTTTCCCCCAGCATACGAGATTTAGTCAAGTTACACTTCCTAATCTGTCCCAGCAGAGCCTTGGCTTTCTTTTCTTGCACATTTATATCTTCAACAGACACATAAGCAAAAGCTTTAGGCGGCTTTTCCTCGCCATTGACTGGCTGGCCTAATAAAGATGGAATTACCTGAAATTCGAAAACAAATTCAGCACTCAATTTAAAAATTCAACTCGGCCAACACTCTACAAAATTCAATAAATGTAATTCAACACAACGGTTCAAATGGCACAAGTACCTCATCTCATCCTACCCCAACTTAACAAATAACACAAGATTCTCAAAAACTTTCCATTAATGACCAGAAACTTCCATTAACCTCCTTCCTCTGAATTTCCCAGGTAACAAAACTGAAAATAACCGAAACCCAACTTACCATAGAGTAAATAGGCATGTTACAATTGATGGTCTTTAGCATCTCCGGCGCCGAAAAGTCCCAATACCGAATGGTGCCGTCAAGCGAGGCTGTCCAGCAAAAGCACATCACTTTAGTGGCGGGGCTCGAAGCTGGAACCACAATAATCGATGAGACCAGAGCATTGTGACCCTCCAATGTCGATACCTAACAAACAAAAAATTACAAAAAGTAAAATTAAGAGAAAATCCACCAAGTTTCGAGCTTTGCATCGATTACGGAAGTTTGATGACGAACTGAAAGTTACTATAGTTAAAAAATAATAATAATAATAATAATAATAAATAAATAAATAAACCTGTAAGCCGGTGGAGGTGCTGAAGATGGAGACGGTGTCGCCTGTGCAGACAAGAAGGCGCTTGGCGTCGTTGGAGAAGGCCGGAGGTGCTGAAACGTAGCTCTTGCCGCCCCTAATCATGCCTCTCACAACCTTCACACACAGAGAAAGAGACGGAGGAGAGAGAGAGAGTTTTTTTTTTTTTTTTTTTCCTGTGTGTGTAAGACTGTTAGCGGCTCGCTAAAGCCCTAGCCTCCGTTTCTATGGCAGGCGCAAAATTTAAAATAATTATTATAACAAGACGATAAAGATGGTGAGGTTTTTTCCGCTTAAATTAATTATAACAATTAATATTTAAAAAATATATATAAATTCTCAATAAATTTAAAAAAAATAAGGAAAAACAATTGCTAGGATTCTAATTAAAAAAAAAAATATTAATTATATTGAAGGTTATGATACAATTTATTTTGAAAATAATCAATCTGATCTAATTAGTGATAGATTTTTTTTTCAATCTGATCCGATCCGATTTATATATTAAATTCAATCCAATCAAATTAGTAATTGGATTGGATCGGTTTAGTTAATCGATTTCACTTCAACTTTTATTTAATTTTTTAAAATTTAATTTTTGAATTTTTTTTACTTTGAATATTTTACATTTGAGATATTTTTTGTATTAAAAATTTATTGTGCTTAAATTTTGTTTAAAAAATTATGTTTTTTTTCAAAACTTAACACATAAAGTGCCCACTTAGTAATCCATAAAAAATTATATTTTTTTTCAAAATCTAACACATAAATAATTAAAAAAATAATATGACAAATAAACATATTAAACTAAAACAAAAAAACTACACTAATACAATAATCGAGTAATCCAACTTTAAATTTAAGCTTATACAACAAAGCCTACATACCAATAATATTAAACTAATTGCCATATGTTTTGTAAAATAAAAAAAAAAAAAAAAGTGGTTTGTTCAGATTGGATCGGTTTTGATCAGTTTTTAATACACCGAACTTAACCGAATCAACCTTTGGTTTTTATTTTTCAAAACTGATCAAATCAAATTACACTAAAATAATCAATCCAAACAGATTAGATTTGATTGAATCGGTTATTTTAATCAGTTAATAGGTTTTTTTGCACACCACTAGATTTCATTTGTACATATTTTGTCGAAAACTCTAAAATACTTTTAAAAAAATCCAAAGAATCTCTTCCTACTATTTTTTTTATTTTTTAAAAATCAGTAAAACTCTAAAATATATATTTTTTTAAATCCAAATAATCTCCTCCACTGCTTATTTTTTAAAGAGATAAAATAGTAGTAAAATAATAAAGAAATATAGTTAATAATTTTTCCACTAGACAAATTCAATAATTAAAAATTAAGATAAAAACAATTTTATTTTTTTAAGCACTGTATTTTCTCACTCAAACCAAGCACTTTCTTTTTCCCTTTCTTCACAAATATTCATTATTTTGTTGTTTTTTGTTGGTAACGTCCTAGAACCCAATGCATTTGTTGAAGTGAACAAAATCTACAATGGTGAATATATATATATATATATATATATATATATATTGCACCAGATGGTGGAAGGTTTAGAGAGACTCTTCATTGATTTGTCCTTTTATATGTATATATAAAGTTTTCTGGCTACAAAATGATCACCAACCAACATATATTTTTTTTATGTCTAACTTTTTCTCTTCATAATTAATGCCTTCATTGTTTTAGATCCTAATTGTCAAACTCCATCCTCGACACCAGGTGGAGAAAATCAATCTTTTCTTTTAATAACGTTTGTTTTATATTGAAAATATGATTGAAAGTTCTCAATCAGTTTCATATGTTTGAATTAAATTATGATTTTAAACTTATCGAGAAAAAATATCTATTACTTTGTTATGGGGACTTAAAATATGTGTCAAATGTTAATGAAATACAATGTTTGTTTTTGGTAAATAATGAAAAACAATGTTTATTGTATGAGTTCATTCCTAGCTTAATGCAAGTAATAAACTTTGAATTGAAAAAGTGAATCTAATTTAATGTTTAATCAAATCTTAAATAGTAAGATTATGTGGGATAAATGGATAATTTATTGCCCCATATAAAATGGACCACTATAAGCCCAAAATA
>QANX01004461.1:0-26508 GCA_003254975.1 Ochetophila trinervis | reverse complement strand
AATTTTTTCTAAGAAATTTATGATATATTTATGTTAAAAACAACATATATTATAAAAAAAAATTAAAAAAATTTGGGGGCCCATGCCCCTACCCGTCCCCCTAGATCCATCTTTTGTAAACCAGGATGAGAAAAGCTAGCAGAGAATCCTAATTCATGTTTAATTGGAATTAAATTATATTTAGATTTTTTTAATTGATAAAATAATTTATACCAATTGATGGATTGAGATTGAAAAACAAACATAAACAAGGATGAAAAATAAACGAGGATCCTTAATTATTCTTGTTGGTTAAGGTCATTAGTTTTGTTTCCAAGGAAACTAACATATAGATCTCTAATTTTTTTTTTTGTAAAAAATTATAATACCGATCTCCCTATCTCCAACAAATTAAAAATAAATTACAAACCAAAATAATCAAAGCTTACATATATGTACGTTCGTTACTATTTGGATTCATTATCGTTGTCACTAATTTGGGAGTTCTAAATTCTTTTTAGCTGGGATCATCCGCAAGATGTCAATTACATCTAGGTTAAATTATTGCTCTTAATCTGACGCGCGACGTTCAAACACAAAAACCAAAAAAAAAAGAATAATACTAATAATAGCTGTTAAGCTGGAATTTGGATATGCTCATAATTAAATATAAGAATAAGATACAGCACTGGAAGTGTGTGAAACGGCGGGGAGACTGCAACACACACGCACGCACGCACGCACAAACAAACACTCAGTCGCACACTGCTTTTTTGATGAATGAAGCGTATGTATTATATTTCTCAATTCTTCAACGAATCCTATGCACGTGAACCCACATAACAGTTTCGATCTCTATATTTAGAATATTAAAAATATTTTTAAAAAATTAACTACACTTTTACATTTTTTTTTCTATGTTGCGATAAAATGGCTAAAATATTTTTAAAATAAATAATTAAAATATTTTTTTAGTTTCTCCTCCCCCTCTATATCTCTTCCTCTGTGCTTTTCTCTCTCTCTCCCGCTCTCTCAATCCTTGCTAAAAAGCAGAAAAGAACAACAAGTTTTTTAAAAAAAACATTAATTATCCTGGATGCTTAAAAAACTAAAAAAAAAAACTCCACATTAAAAACTTAAAACCAAAATCATAGCCCAAATGAATTAATCTGAATGCTGTGGCACAATTCTAAACCACCCCCCACACCTGGGTTTCTTCTTTTTTTGGGTTCCTCTTATTTTTCTTTTTTATTTGCTAGGTTGCTGTAGTTGTTTGTTGATGGGTTATGCCTGGATGTTTCTGGTTGTGGTCACTATTGCTTGCAAAGAACAAAAAGAAAAGAGATGATAGAGATAGACGGTAGAGAGAAAAAGGAGTCAGGGAGAGGAGAGACGACCCGAGAGAACGAGAAGATAGGGAGGGAGGCTAAAGAGAAGAGGTAGTCAGGGAGAAGAGAGACCACATTTTGGATTTTAAAAATACATTTAATATTATAATATAATATTAAAAAATTTAAAATTTAAAAATAACAAAGGTATAAAAGCATTTTCAATAGTTTTTTTTTATAAAAAAATTATTAGCATATAAAATAAATAGATAGTTTAATTTAAAAATATTTTTCAATAAATTTGTCTAAATAGTCTGTTAAACTGATGTGGCATAAAAAAAATAAAAAATATCTAAAAAATTGGTTACTTTTAAAAAGTTTGTTATACATTCTAATTCATTAATTATATTTATTTTTATTAATTTTGGTTAATTTTTAGGAATATGTATTCAATTCAGAGTTTAATGGATTTAAATGGAGTTGTAGATTTTAAAAGAATTCATAAATTTTTATGAAATTTTATGGATTTTGTATAGAATTCATAAGAATTCAATGAAATCCATAGAAAATAAATAGGATTTCAGTTAGACTTTTTTATTCACAAAATTTCTTTTAAAATCCAATAAAATCTATTAGTTTTTTAAATCTTTTAAAAAGTCAATGACTTTTTAAATACCTTTAGATTTTAAAAGACTTATATAAAGTTTTAATTGAATACACCTAGATTTTAATAGATTTTTATAAAATCTATTAAAATCTAAATTGAATACCTCTTGATTTCGATATAATTATCTGAACTATGAATTGAATACTTCTAGACTTTTAAACTCTTTTAAAATCCAACCAATTCTAAATTGAATGCACCCCCTTAGATCATTTTAAATTTATTTTTAACATAACCACTAGAGATAACTTTTAGATAGACATTGTCTATTAAATATATATTGTATCACATAAACATAAAAACTTTTATTTCTTTTGCCACATAAATTTTAATAGAAATAACTATTGTATATGCTATAACNAGTGAAAAATCTATAAATATTATTATTGATAGTTTAGTTTAAATTATAATATTTTCAGATTTATCATTAAAAATATATTTTAAATGATAATTTTTATTTTAATAAAATAAATATATCTTTATTTTAAATTTTTTCTAATATATATATATATATAAAAACTGCTACAATGGACGACGTCGTTCAGTACTTAGTGGGCGACAGCTCATTGCAGCTGTCTGGTCACGTCTGATATGTCTAATTATACGCAACGAACAACTGAAATGGATTATCATCCATATTAGCAATTATATATATTTATTAAAATAAAGACAATCATTAAAAGTATATTTTTATTGACAAATCTGAAAACTTTGTCACTGAAGATAAACAATAGTGAATAAATTTTTTAAGTTTGTCACTAATAATATATTTTTCATCATATTTTTATTTTAATAAAATAAAAATATATTTATTTTAGAATTATATTTTATATATAGAGAAAAAATTAAAACTAAGGATATCCTTATTATACTAAAATGAGAATTGTCACTAAAAGTATATTTTTAGTGACAAATCTTAAAATATTATCATTGATAATTTATTTTTAATGACAATATTTTAAAATTTTCTTTGAAAATATACTTTTAATAACGATTTTTCATTTTAATAAAATAAAATATATTTATTATAAAATTACTACTCTATATATATACTGTTACTAAAGAATCTGATACTGTTTATATATGAAGCCAAAAGAAAAAAAATAAAAAAAAGGTTTAGATACAGTAAAGTATACAAAGCGGAAATATTTTGCCTTATATGATTTATGGTAAAGTTTTAGAGAGATTATTTTTTTTCAAATTGGCTTTTAAGGAATTAAGAGATTCAAACTATTACAAAATTACCAATTTTGTCACTAAGCCGTTCTGCCTATAATTATTCGAAATAGTTATAAGGAATTTTGTTATTTATTAAAATTGATGATTCTTATGAGACCATAATTTATATGATAAATTTTAATTTTAATAAAAAAATTGAGTTCTTTAATAAAGACATTATTTTTCTACTTAGAATGTACGTGTCATACGAAAGTTATAATTTCAAACTGAACTACAAGAGATAACTGTCTCCGCCAAGGAGGGGAAGAAAAGAAAAAATGAAGAAGAAGCAAAAGACATTCAACCGCCACATGAGATGGTCGGTAATCATTGCTGACTTTAAATATTACAAACCCCAATCTCATAAATAAGAGATAAAAAAATATAAGGCCCAGTTTGATACGTATGGATGAATTAGATCGAATATAAATGATATAATTAAATTGAATTGAATAGAGAAAAATTTGATATTTTAAATATTTTCACATATTTGGTATAGTTTAATATTAAATGGCATGATATTTTTTTTTTATATTTAGTACAATATTAGATTGGATTATATTTAAATTTAATAAATATTAAAATATTATATATTTTGAAATATAATTCATATTATAATTTAAATAAAAATCTAAAAATTATATATTTTTGAATTGTAATTAATTTTAGGTTTTAATTTAATTGAGATAACAACTATGAATAAAAAAAGTTAACAACACCAACAGAGAGAGAGAGAGAAGAACTACTGTTGACTGGCCAAAAAAAGTTAACAATACCAACACAAATATTGTCGGAGAAGAAGGAGTCGAGGCCGGAATCAAGATGATTGCCGAAGAAGATAGAGTCAAGGTTGAGTTTATTTCTGGCATAAAGAGACAATTTTATCTTTATCTCCTATTTCTTATTCCACATAAAATAAAAAAATTGATAATCTAGTGGTAGTGGCAGAGAAGATATGAGATGGACCCAAAATTTTGTAATGTTATTCGAGGTGGTGAATCCAAAATTATAGTTAAATTCTCTACTCTCATTCTGTGTTACAAACAGTGTATAAAAGTATTAAAGCATTTCTAAAAATTATAATTTTTAAAATAAAAAAATATTTTGAAATTTTTTTTATAGAATAAAGAGTTAATTTTTTTATATATTTCAATGACGCTTTTTATAATTATTCTTTATTTTATATTTTTTAATAAACAATTATAATTTATGTATATATAGTTTTTTTATCATTTCTAGACCAATATAGTATTAAAAAAATTAAAATATAAAATTATAATTAATATATTTAATTATAAGTGTGCATAAAACATTCTAAAACAATAAATAAAGTTTCATATAGAAAGTGAGTTTAACTCTTTACAATTAGAGAGCTAAACTCTACTTTTTATTTTAATTTTTTAATTTAAAAAATCCATTAAAATTAAAAAAAAAAATATAGCATTTTAAAATAAAATATAAAAGAAGCTTTTAAAGAGTTCATTATTGGAGATTCTCTAACGGAGATAAGAAACATAACCTTGATTTACCTAATATTAATTTCATGCAATGCTAGAGAGAATATATATAAATCCTGAAGCAATTAAGATATCCTAGTACTCCTTTTTAAACGAAATTAATTAATAATCAACTTCAGTAATCACACACAAACAAAAAGGAACCTGAATTACCCTTTGCCGTGTTAAAATGTTTATTGTTTGTACCTAACGCATTAATCAACACCAAGTTTGGTCAACAACCACTAATTCAATGACCGTCAGAACCCATGAAGTTGAAATTACAGATAAAAAGCTATTACTGGGACCTGATTTTTGGACTTTGAAGTTTGAAACATGCCAGTATTTGTGAAAGAATTTCAATCAAATTAAATTTGTATTATGAATTTGATGGAAACCAGCTATAGCTGATTCATAGCAAGCAAAAAAAGGAAAGAAAAATGTACGTCTGTTCACTAACTGCCAACTGTATGTGCCCAAATATATGTCAACCATCGAATCCTATCTGATCATATATAGCTCGACCATTAAATTCTAAGCATCAGCTGGTTGAGTTATTATAGTAACCAAACTTCTGATACAGTTTTCTACCGTCATTAATTATTTTGGGTTTGCTTTAACTTAGAATATTTAATGAACGCATTGGCAATTCCTGATCATTTGCCTATATATTGGAGGGAAGAGTTAGGGGTGGTCAGTTCGAGTATTATCACATATTCTATAATAAATTAATTAACAAAGAGATCTAGTTGGCATTCTTATATATATATATATATATATATATATATATATATAAGTTTCATCCATCCATCGAGGGTGCCTTATCAATTTGCAGAGTAGATTATTATACATTGGGATGGAGATGAGGAGGGTGACAGTGGTGGGGATGGTTCTGTTGCTGGGTTGGATGCCAATATTGCTCTTGCAAGGAGCTTTGGACATTGGCCAAGTACGAGCACTGGCTGCTAGAAACAATGTGACATGCGTTTTGGTGTTCGGAGATTCCAGCGTTGATCCTGGTAATAACAACGTTCTTCATACCACAATGAAAGGGAATTTCCTTCCTTATGGCAAAAGTTTCTTTGGCGGCCAACCCACCGGAAGGTTCAGCGATGGAAGACTTGCCACGGACTTCATAGGTACTTACATCCACAGAAGCTGTGAATTTTTATTTTTTTTATTTGAATATATTTTCCTATTTCTCATTAATTAATTATTCCTACTTTTGGCCGGATGCTGAACTACATTTTGGATTATTTCCGTTTGCAATCCAGCGTCCAAAATGAGCCCTTTCTATTTAATTTTTTTTATTTGTTTTTTTATATTTTATGTGGAATTTCTCTTTTAATAGTTTGACCCACTAAATTTAATATTTAACATTTTAAATTACTTATTTATCATAAAAACAATTTGATATTTTAAACTATTGATAATCCACTCCTCCGTGTAGATTAATTTGTTTTTAAATTTGCAACAAACATTATATTTTCATCTTAATAGAATGTTAATATGTGTTTTCAATAAATTTTTATCTCATTTTTACTTCACTTATTCAAAAAGAGTAATACTTCTAATTTATAAATAAGTTTAAAATTTAAAATTGGCTTATTTATGCATATATCTCCTAAATTTTAGAGTTTGACAATTTACTTTTTAATTTTTAAAATTGACAGTCATTTTACTAGATCGATCTACTACTTCTTTACCATTACTAATTGTTAAATGATGTCATTTTCTCTCCCACGTGCTCTCTTTACGTGCAATGCCAACAATAGGAGTTTTTATTTTTTTTCGCTTCATCTAACTCTTTATCTCTTTAAAGTGTTTGAAACAACGAAGAAAAATCTAAAAGGTAAAAACAGAGAATTTTAGAGATTGAAAAACTAGAGAAAAGTTTAAAAATTTTATCTCGTAGAAATGATTCTAAAATCTAATCCATGTAGGCTAATAACTATTATCCATGTAGGCTAGAAACTATTATCTAGTACCATATTTTCTTTATAGTTTTTATTAATAGGGATCAAACTCAATCATTTTTACAGGATAATATTTTTCAATTTTCTTCTAATTTTTCAATACTTAAAAAATCCTTTGGCTTTTTCTTTTGGATTATTCTCCATTTTTTCAAACATTTTTTTAGAGAGAAAGAGTTTGATGAGCGAAAATGACAAAAACTATAACTGTTGACATTGCACATGTAAAGCACGTAGAAAAGAAAACGATATTATTTAATGATGGTAAAAGAATGCTGGAGTAACATTTAGAGTTTAGAATTAATATAGAGCATGACTTTTAATTTTTAAAATTAAGAGATAAATTGCCATACACTTCAAAAGTTAGAGAGTATAAGTGTAAATAAGCCTTTAAAGTTTAAATTTGATGTACAGATACCCGTACAGAGACAACTACTATAAAACTATTTTTTTTTTTAATGATCTTAAAATCGAATTTCACGACCTTTAACATAAAATAAAAATAAAAATATTTAGTGTATAATCTCCATCTTTAAATATTTATTTTTCTCTCCAAATTGATATGTTCCAAATCTGCCAATAATAGAGTCTATAGAAACAGCTTTACTCAAAAAATTATTTCCTCTTATAACTTGTTGCTTTTCGTTACTTTTTTGGTTAGAAAGTTATTGCTTTTGGTTGAAGAGTAATTGCGTGTCTTTGTTTCGTACTGGTTTATATAAGCTGCATTCCTCCACACCATTATACTTTTTTTGAGAACCACATAGTCTGTTCAAAGAAAACAGGACCTCTATATTAATTGTGCAGAGAAAAAAGGGTTAATCGACGTACATTTAATTTCAATGGAAGAGAAGTAGCTAGTATAAGTAAATGTTTTTTGTCCTGCATGCACGTGTATGTTTTTTTTTGGTAAAAAAAAAAAAAAAAAAAGACATGTTCATGCATGCACATGTATGTTGCTCCAAGGATAGGAAGCATAACTTAATTTAGCGATAGTGAATCTATCTATTATATATATATATATATATACACTATAAATGATATATGTCTCAAATTTGTGTTTGTAGCGGACGAAGTATTTGGTTATAGGAAAATAATTCCAGCATATCTTAGCTCCAATTTGAAAGAGACAAATCTGGTACATGGTGTTAGTTTTGCATCAGCTGCTTCGGGTTACGACGATCTTACCGCCAACCTCTCGGTAATTAATTACATACCAAAGTTGTTTAACTATAATTAGATGAAATTAAACTCAGGAACACAATCCATTTGTATCAATTTATTTGACATTATTTTGCTAATGGAACAGAATGTATTATCTATCCCAAAGCAGCTGGAGTATTTTATGCATTACAAGATGAAACTACAAAAATTGGTGGGTGAGAAAAGGGCAAAATATATCATAAATAATGCTGTGATTGTTATGAGTATGGGGACGAATGACTTTCTTCAGAACTACTACTTGGAACCAATTCGCTCTAAACAATACACTGTGGAAGAGTATCAGAATTTCCTTGTCTCTCGCGTGGATAATCACATTAAGGTTGTGTACTCATCAATCTCCTTCTGGCTAATTTTTTATTATATATCATGCTTTACTCACACATTGGCGTTAATTATTGGCTTAATTTCAATTAAATACTAACATAATTAATTTTGTTAAAAAAACTTGAAGCTTTATCCATGATTTGGTGGAAGCGAACATTAATATTTTTCTTATATATTGAAATATATAATTCAATTCTATGATAAATTCAAACTTATATGAAAACAGTAGTATTAGAATTTGATTTAATATAGTAGCAGATCTAGCTGCAGATTCTAAATTCACTGTGAGTTTTTTCGTTTTTCTCCCGACATTATAAGGTGTCAGTCTTGGATCATAAGTTATTCGAGCTTACGACTGTGATTTTATATCATATATATATACGTCCATTTATAACAGTTACAACAGGCCACAATTTACCAAAAAAAAAAAGAGTTACAGGCCATTGCATGATACGCAAAAGAGGTGGGGGCCTGAAGTCGGCCAGTTAATTCTTCGTCAATATCTCTCTTCAAATCCTTTTTGCCTTTCAAAAATTGATCATCCATTGTTTTCTATTTAAGGAAATTTTAGGTATATCCATGAAATTTCTTATCCACCCAATATTGATGTCTCTAGAGAAAAAAGAAAAGAAAAATCAATCCGTCATTTTTGAAACTAAAATGAGTCAAAACTATTATATATGTCCATTATATATAGTTTCACATATTTTAGTAAAATTTAAAGGGTGAATACATGTTTCAACTTTTTTGGAAGGTGTTTAAGTAAATAACATGTATTATATATAAATTTGTAATTTGGTTGCAGGAAATGTATAGGATAGGAGGGAGAAGATTGGTGGTGGTTGGGGTGCCACCAATGGGTTGCATACCTCTTGTAAGAACAATAATGGGAGAGGCTAAATGCGTGGACACCTATAACAGAGTGGCATTCTCTTTCAATTCAAAGATACAAAAAGAATTAATCGCTGTTCGGTCCACAATTGGGATGAAAACTGCCTTCGTTGATGCTTTCACTATCATACAAAATGCCGTCAACAACCCACAAAAATATGGTCAGTTTTTGCCGCCTTCTTTTTTTCCTTCAATTTGCTCTGCTTTTTTTTTGGTAAAATTCAATTTGCTCTGCTTCATTAGATGAACAGCATCATCTTAATATTTCTTATGAAAAAAAGAAAATGAGAAACGCTAAGTGTAATTAATTTAGTTAATAATTTGAACAAAGAAAAGAGGCTGATCCTGATGGGGTATTGCAGGAATTGAAGAGACATCAAAAGGGTGCTGTGGGAGTGGAACCATAGAGTATGGAGATTCGTGCAGAGGGATGAGCACGTGCAAAGATCCATCAAAATATGTGTTCTGGGATGCTGTTCATCCTACACAAAAAATGTATAAAATCATAGCAGACGAGGCTATTGAATCTGCTAATCAACATCTTTTGGGCTAGTAAATTTCTTTAAGGCCCAAGAGTGTACTGTGGATCATATTGATAGTTTCTTTTCGCAAATGCACAAAATAAAAATATGTATCGTTGCTTTAAAATTATGTTTATTAATAAAACAAATCCCACCATTATTTTTCCTTCTTAAGATTTATTTTGTTAATTTTTATTTTAATAGAGTTTAATTATATTTTGATACTCTCAATTTTTAGAATTTTGCAGTTTAAGCTTTTAATTTTTCAACTTAGCAATTTTTTTCTTTGTTTTTTCAATTTGAATTGCAATATGACTTTTGACTTGCAAAGTTTAACCACAGTTTCACATGATGATTGATATTAAACTATATTAAATTTAAACTAAAAAATATTGAATGTGTTTTAGTATATTTTAATATGAATTTTGATACAATTTAATACCTATTAGGTTATCTGGACTATTCTTTTTTATATAATCAGTATCAAAGTGTAAAATATTAAAAATAATTTGGTATTTTATATTTTAGTATCTTTCAGTTTAAAAATTAATATATTTTAATACAACTACAGTTAAATCCTGTAGTTAAAAGTCAAACAAAATCAAAATTCTAATAAATTAAAAAATTGAAGCTTAGTCGAAAAATCAAAGCACTAAATTGTAAAATCTTAAAAAATATACTAAATGCAATTAACTATATAACCCAAAAAAAAAAAAGAAAAAGAAAAAAAGGCCTGTGAATTGGAATGACTTATATTACATTATTGACAAATTTGAAAAGATTATATAGAACACGGAGAATAGTGCAGTGATTATTTCCTTTATATAGTTAAACAGTGAATAGACAATCCTTAGATGTTCAATTTTTGATGAGAAGGTCAAGGACAGAACGAGCAGCCTTAAAAACAATGTAGTACGCCATTTGAGTAGGGTGTATTGAATCCCAAAACACATATTTAGAAGCATCTGGGCACGCAAATGAATTTGGATTACACAAGAATGATGCTTCTAAGAATCCAGTTCCACAGCATCCACTATTAACATTGTCAAAACCTAACAAAAATAAAATAAAATAAAATAAGAAGAAGAAGAAGAAGAAATATTTGTGAATGGGGATAGTCCTCCTAATTCGTACAGAACTTTCTTCTAGGCAATTGAACTTACCAAAATTAGTATGGCCTACAATCATCCCCATCAGCGGTCCATAAACATCGATATAATAGATTCGACCACCAGAAGCTGATAAAGTATTATGCATAAGATGCAATTGGTTTTGGAGGATTTGATTGTAGTTTCTTGCAACAGAGGAATAATATTCGATGCAACCGCGTCGGAGAATTGCATTCTCTGAATTAAGGGTGATCACAATTGGCAAACAGCCCATTGGAGGCAGCCCAACCACTCCGATCCTTCGAGCACCTTCGGCCCATAAACTCTGAAAAGCAACGTTCACAAAATTCCTTTGGTTAGTTACAAAAAATTAAAAAATGGTCCAAATATATATATATATATATTAATTTAAAGATTATTTCCATGCACTAATAAAAGACTATATGGAAACCAAAAAAAAAAAAGTAAAGTATAAAGAAAAGTATACTTTTTTTTTTTGGTATATATTGATCATATTTTTGGTGTATCAAAAATTTTTGGAATGTGGAATTGGTTGTCACATTAAAAAGGAAAAAAAAACGAAAAAAAGAAAAAAGAGGAATTGTAGTTGTAACAAATGTAATGGCAGCCCAGTCCGTAGACCCATGCTCGTAGTCTGATCCATTGATTCCATGTCGATGTCGGCAACTCAAATCCCCAACCCAAAGATATGTAAAAGACTTAAAAAAATAAAATAAAATAAATGAAAGAAGATATGTAAAAGATACCATTAATATGCTCAAAGCCCCAAACCTTGAATCAACTTATGACAGTCCAATACTTCCTCTAACAAAGGTTCAAATTCTCCATTCCATCATAAAATATATAATATAAATAATAATAATGATAATGGAAAAAACTCTAATTTTCTTACACGAATTTCTTTGCCAAATTCAAGAGAGCTATATTAAAGAAAGAACAAAAAAAAAGTAGCAAATCTTTTGACAATTCCCCATCCGTCCCACCATGCTTAATTACCATATTTGGATTCTGAGGCGATCGATAAGGAAATTAAAGGCATGGATAAGAGTTACTCAAACTCAGGATGACAGGTAAGCAAATTGATTTCCCATATTTAATGGTTGTACCAACTTTTGAAATTATTCTGCTTAAAAATATTTTAGGAAAATTACTGTAAATATTTCAATAACCAGGCATGTTCTCTAAAGGCACAATGTATGTTCTTACAATAACATGATCTAGATATATAAATTTTAGTAAGCTAGATGTAGAAGAATTCAAATCTTCTCTTTTTATTTTCTAATTACTCCTGCCATTAATTTGTATATATGTGAAATTCAAATTAATTTAATATATTCTGGGTCACAAGGTTACTAATTAATTAGTTAGAGTTAGAGTAAAACCTGTATGAGACCATTTAGATTCTGGATAATAAATTGCTGGTAGGTGGAGACAGTATAAGTCTTTCTTCGAATTGGTACGGTAAAATAATTGACAACGAAGTCATTTGTACCAGCGCTGATGATGAAGATGGCCTTCTTGACGTGACTTTGAGCTTCTTGCTTTCCAATAGCCGATTCTACTCTTTTCTTGTACTCTTTGAAATACTCCAATTGTTTTCGTATGGGAATGACATTCTGGGGTTAAAATCAGAGAAAAAATTCCAACTAAATAAGCTCCATCTGATTTTATTTTTTCGAATATTTACCGAATAGAATACGGAAATAAGTTTAATTTGTAATGTTGATTAACTTTTTAAAGTATATATATATATATATGTGTGTGTGTGTGTGTGTGTGCATGGCTAGCACATAAAACTAAAAACAAAAAGGTACTGTAATTTTCAATATGAATATTAATTGTCATGTATGTTATAAAAAAAAAGAAGAAGAAGTTATTTTTAATCTATCACACTGACATTGGTCTGTTTATCATGTCGTCATACAAGTGTGTAATTAAAAAAAATGTGGATTTCTGAAAATATGGTGTGTATATAATGGAGGTTGAGTTTTGGAATTTAGTAAAGCAGTTAACGTATTACCAAAAGAAAAATAAAAAATAGTAAAAGCATTAACGCAGTCCAACTAAAGCATACTTCCCTCTTTTCTTAAATACAAATTACCTTAATTAACTAATTAATCTAAAACATTTTAGAGCATAATCTGACTAAGCAATAATTGATTAATTGGTGATGCTAGAAAGAAATTAAATAAAAAGTAAAATAAAAAAATGTTTGGAGAGAGGAGCTAAGAGATTGAGACTCACAGTAAACCCCGATGTAAGTGGGTCAAAGCCAGAGCCAGCCGAGGCAAAGCTTACCCCTGTCATCATCTCCTTAATGCTAAGATTGGGGTCCAGATATGGAGGTACAAATTCTTTGACACCGATATATGAAGCTGATACACAAATTAAAAAAAAAAAAATACATATATGGTCATTTTGTACTACAATTAATATTTATAATCAAATTAAGCAAATGTTCTACTAACATATAAAAGAAACCTACCAATATAGTCAGTGCTGAGCCGGCCATTGGAGAACCTTCCAGTGGGTATTTGGGTGATAAAATCTCTCCCGTACGGCTGGAAATTGCTCTTGAAAATTGTCTGTACGAAGTTGTTGTTTCCAGGGTCGACTGTGGAGTCTCCGAACACCAGAAGAGCAGAAACTGTATTGGTTATGGAAGGTGTTTGGTTGGTCAGGGCTTGAGCTGCTTTGGGAGTGAACCAGAAAACATGAAGAAAGACAGGGAGGAGAAAAAGGATGTGGCTGTTTGAAAACTCCATGGATGACCACAAGCGACAAAAATGAAATAGAATATTGGTGATTGTTTTCCTTTGGATCTTTCTCATTTTTACTGTCTCTTATACTCTGCTTGTGTGTACCTGTTAAAACTCTCATGATGACCAAAATGCCCTTGCCTATTTTGGAGATTTCACATGTATTTTTATTTTTTATTTTTTTATAGTTGAATTTAATTAGACTTGTTAATGGTTGTATTAATGAAACGCGCATGTGGTGGCGAGTATATTTATGTTAAATTTGTTTAGCCCAAATACAATCCGTAAAGCGAACGTGTAAAAATATTAAAATAGTAACAACCCGTTTAACAAATGAAATAAAAAATAGTTAAATAAATAGATTTCATAGTGAAGTATATTTAATACAAATATTCAACAATTTTTCAAATGTTCAAAATGAGATCAATGAGAAATACAAGTCTGACACATATTCATTTTTTTTGTGCATGATAAATTAAATATATAAAATACAAAAACTAAAAAGCATAATTATTGAAAACCATATAACTATAACATAAAAGTGTTGAACAACTAATATTTTTTTCAACTCCAAAACTTTCTTAAATAATAAATATGATAGATTTGTAGTAAAAAGTATAATATTTTTTCTTCATATATTGTGAAAGTACCAAAACATTTTAATTTTATTTACTTGTGAAAATGGGTTATATTGGGTGAACCTCGTTTACAATCCGGTTCATTAGTCATGAACTCAACCTCTTATACCTAATAATTTTTTATATGGGATGGTATAGTTGATTAATGGTTGCTGTGGTTTGGAAACCAAACCTTAATTAATTTTCCAATTAGTTTCAACTTCTCAACTAACTTTCTAACTTTAAGCGCTTTTGAGATAAGAAAAATAAATTAATGGAATAGCATATGCATCTTAATTATATTAAATTAATCCTAGGATAAGATCCACAAAGTTCTTTTTAATTACATGCATGCATATCGAATTGTATTAATTAATATTAAAAGTAGTACTCTACGCAATTATAATTTAAGAATTTTGCAATTACCAAAAAAAAAAATTAAGAATTTTGCAGCAAACGTACGTTTTTCTTCAGAAATTGTCGTGGCGATCACATGATGATTAATATCACGTGCATACATAAGGGTCTCAAACACATTTCTTAGCATAAGGTGTTATATAGATGTACAACACAAAAATCAGGCATATAAATTAATATTAGATAGTTCATCTCTCGCACCTTGTTTTACAAAGAGATTGTGATGTGGTTTTTAACTGGGAATTGAATACATTGTCACTGTATATACGTTTACCTATAGAGATCTAGTATATATTATGTTTATGAGAGATAACAAATTAACAATAAAAGCATGCCCGGAGCTTTTAACATGTGATAATCAATCTGTTGCCATATCTACTTGTCTTTTGCGGTTGGGTAATTTTCCTCAAAGTTTCACGTGACTGTTAATTACCTCTTTACATGTTAGTGGAGTAAGGGCAGAGGCCGTACCCTACAAACTGGGGCTTATTAAGAAACATGTAAAATTATATAAGATATATTGTGGAAAATTTGGTACTAACATCTATATATCACAATTGTGTGAATAAAAATATATTCTCCTCTAATTTAATGTATGTACTTATAAAAAAAACAACTAATTTGCTAATATTCATTTTCTTCCATGTGAAGCAAACAAGCCAAAAATTCCAATAACTTCCTGCATGCCAATCCATACATGGATGTATGAGAGTCGCTTTGTGGGTTTCAAGTTCCAAGAAATTAAGTTTGCGATGGATATAAATATGTTGCAAAATTAGATTGGTAGCAGTGTTGGCCGTGCATGACTTATTAGACAGTAAGGGACGCCTTCAAAAGAAAGAGTCTAGCAAATGAACAGAAGAGCAGCCCTTGGTGTAATTACATATTAATATATTTATGTTTAGTGTTTCATAGTATATACGAGTCAATGAGAATGAAATAGAATTCTAATTATTTATGAAAGAATTAGAAAGGAATGTAGTTTTTATGTTGGAATTTAAAAGTCTTAAATGGGTCGTGTTGGCTTGGTTCGACCAAGCTGCCGAGTATTGGAAACAAGCTATAGCGCTTACTCTTAGTAATTATATTGAAGCGCAANTCTCTAATTTTCTCCTTCTCTTCTCAAGCATTTTCACTTGCTTCCATGCCATTTTTTTTCCAAATTCAACTATCCCATTTAAATGCATCAAAATACATACACTAACAAATATAATATTTATTTTTTAAAAATAATTCTCTCTCTCTCTCTCTCTCTCTCCTCTCTTTTTTCTTTCTTTTTACTTTTTTTTTTTCTCTTCTCTTTCTTTCCTCCACCACCTGTTTTTTCCTTCTTCTTCTTTTTCTGGTCTGTTTCTTTTCATGTTTAATATAAATTAGGGTTATTACCACCGAAAGTATCTTAACTATGTCGAGTTTTACAAACGGGTACTTAAACTTTTTTTTTTTTACATTTTAGTACCTAAACTCACAAAAGTGTTGCACCGTTAGTACCTACGTCCCTTAGCCCTTACCGTCCAAAAACTCCGTTAAATGCACTTGTGTTGCACGTGATGAACAGTAATTTGTGCTTTTCCAATAAATATGATTAATTTTTTGTGATGAACAGTACATTAAAAAAACAAATTGATTAATTTTTTTTAAAATTTTCAGAGGAAATTTATGTTTTTTCATGTTATATTTTGCTATGTGATTCAAAATGTTAGAATATTGTATGATTAAATTGAGAAAATAATTAATTTTTTCACAAAAAATTTCAAAACCCGTGCAAATTGAAGTTTGAGTTGAGTTTCAATTTATAATAGTTTTTACAAAAAATTGACCATTGGACTTCGTCAAAAATGAAGAAACGAAACGAACAGGACAAATTTGGCCGAAAATGGTGGTCGGAATCATAAGATTCCGACGGACAAAACAATTAGGTCGCGCGACCCGGTTCAGTGAAACGGGTCGACCCATAATCAGTCTCAATGTTTGAGACGACCAAAAACAGCACCGTTTTTGTGAGATCAAAATGCCGTCGTTTTGTTAATATTAGTTACATATAATAATAAATGAACCAAAATATGTTATGTGCATAGTTTCCATTAATAGGACCAGAGACAAATGCAGTGTATCCTGCCATAACTCCATGGATTGCTGAATGTGCTAGAAGTATGCAATACAGATTGTCTGTTGCATTGGCAGGAACTGCACGCACCTGTGCTTCTTCCCATTAGCTTCACCAAGCCTATTCCATTTACTGCGCTCTCGGCCAATTTTTGAGCTAGAGAGTTTTAAGCATCCAAGAGAGGGTTCATGAGCATAGCTCCAAGAAGGAACACCATCCTATGGGTCTCTTCTCTTACCAAAAACAGAAAAGGATGATCAGCCACAAAGCTTAGATTTAAAGGCCTAGTTCAAAATAGTTGGACCCCACCACAAGCACTAGCATGCAGCCTCACTTCCTTTACCTTATATTCACTTCAACAAATGATTTATATTTGAGACGCACAAACTTTCCTTGTTTGGATTAATATTGTTAGAAATTTCTCTGTAAGCCCACCAGGCTTAAAAGTAAAATGTAACTTTTTACTCAAGAAACCAGGGTTTGGATTTCATCTTTTGGATTAGATTGGATTAATATGTACATATGGAAGGAAAAATACATGGAAAATTTTCTAGGGCCATGACCACTTTGGTAGGGAAATTTAAGCACTTTATAATTGTCAAGAGTACCCAAAACTATGCTGGGTAGATAATTTAGTGGTCATGACTCATGAAAGGAAGTTGAAGAGTTTGGCCATTAAAAAGGTGAAAAGCTCTAAGCTGAGTCAAATGATTGATTCCATGATCCTTAATTTGAAGTAGACTAGTGCATTTTCTATAACAAATACAGTCTGATTGTTGAGATATCCAGTTGGGAGAAGTTGTTTAAAAAATTAAAACTTAGAGGGCCAAAGTGAAATTAATCTGAAAAAGAATATATATGTACATATATGCATATTTATAGTAAGGACTCGCCATTCTCTCTCTCTCTCTCTCTCTCTCTCTCTCTCTCTCTCTCTCTCTCTCTCTCTCTCTCTCATTTTTCTTTTGTCATCATAATTCATTTTTTCCCACTTCTTCGATTACACATAGATTCTATAAGTTTCAATAGTTTTTGAAGCGAAAAAAAAAAAGTTTGGCATATATATTTTTTTTTTGACAGAAAACGAAAATTGTTTCCGAGCACTTTAAATTCTTAATGGGTCTACTTCAAATGGAAAATATATTAAATAAATATATGATTTTTCCCCGCTAAAAAAGAAAGAAGAAGAAGACGAAGAAAAAGAATTATCGAAGAAGAAATACCTTTACCTTGTAGCAAAATATATATAATTTATATATATATATATAGAATAATTTTAGGCTGTTTTTGTTCATATTACCTGAAGCCGTTTTGGTAAGATGGAGAAAGGAGCCATGCCAAGCCCAAGAAGGCGGGGCCTCGACTGTGTTGCGTCTGTAACACAGACCCAAAACCCAAGACCAGGTAATTAATAAGCCGTTTTGCGTCTGTTTCTTTCTAGTAATTAATTTTGGATTTTACACAGGATATGCAAATTTCATTTATAGGAGCAAGGACAGATGACTGCGATACGTAGTTCAAAACCATTATGAAAATTGATCGAAAGTGTAATACATATATATATATATAGAGCTTTGTTATACAAATCTCCAAATGCTTAATGAGAGCTCTACTTATCTTCATCTTTACTTTGATATTCTTATTCATATTTCAATCAACATGAGAACAACCATCAATATTAAAAAAATTCAGATTTTGGTTTCATGGAGATCGGTAATTTTTTTAATATTGAATGTATGCAACTCATATCCAAATACACGCAAAATTAACTTTAAACCGTCATCTTTTGAACGAATCGCAAATTTTTTTTCATGGAGATCACCAAAATGAAACATTTGAAGAGTTTGTTTATACTAGAAATGCGAAATTGGACAAAACACCAAATCATACTAGATGCCATAACAAGAAAGAGAAAAATCATCAATATTCAAGCAGTTGGTATGCATTTTATGCCCCATTTACCACTATCGCTGAAACTTTGCAGCTGACACTACTACAAAATATAGCTATTGACGACGGCCATACTTTTATATAGACGNTTTAATGCTTTTTTTTTTTCCTCCTCTTCTCTCTTATCCACATTATTTTTATCTCTCACTCTCTCTTTTAATTTTTTTTTTTCTCTCTCTCCTCTTAGTTCCTCTCCTCTCATTTTTACAGTAAATTTTCAATTAATTTTTTCTGGTCTCATTTTCTTGTTAACAACGTCTTAGAAAGCAAGTCAGATTTTCTACTATTTCTCTAGGAAATCTTGGCAATCAGAAAATTGGTCCTATTCTATTAACAACATTTGAAATTATTTCTTGATGATTTTGTGGGGAACCGTAAACAGCTTCCTAGAGAAAAATCCACTTCCAAATATGATCAAAATCTATTTCTTTTGTTCTAACTTGCAATAAATTACCAAATTAAGTGTTTTCATCGGAAGATACAGTTTAATTAACACAGAAAAAAAATTGAAAAACCCAATTACTTGATAGAAGGCTTCAAAATAAAATTGATACTGCCCCACGAATGCAAAAGGGTTAAGCTACAAAACCACTTTCAATTAACAAACTAAAATCATAACTAAAAACTCCAACAGAAATTGATGATAAAATTCAACAAATACCCAAAACCCAGTGCCAACCCATACCCAAAACCAATCTTCCTCCTCTGTTAAAAAATAAAAAATCAACGAATCAACAAATAGAAATGTCCACCGACCCATCATCGGTCCCGGTGACCTACTGTCACCTCTCCTCTCTCCGATTAGTAAATCCGCCGGAGAACCCGAACCGGAAAAGCTATGTATCGACGATATGCTCCAAAAATACTACAGCGAGTTCGCAGCGTGGCAACTAAGGCACTTCGTGCTAACCAGCTTGGCTTGGGCACTGGAGGCGTTCCACACCATGGTCCTTTCTTTTTCCTCTCCTCCTTCTCTCCTCTGACATTAATCTATTTTTTGTTTCTGGGTAACTTTATGAGCAAGCAAATAAGCATAGCACATGCATGATAGTAGCAAGTAGCAACTGATTTTGATTTGTGGATAAAGAAATCAAAGGAAGTGAAAGTGGATGTGGTGGCTGCGACACGAAACTTCTTGCACTTTCAATTACTTTTTCTGGTATTCTAGATCTGCAAATGAGAAAAAGAAGAAGAATCAACATTTTTTTATTTCTTTATTTTTTTTTACATTTTGGAAAAAGTGGGAAAATATTATTATATATGATATTAATTAATAANCTTAACATAGACGACGGTTCCAATATTAAACCGTCGTCTATATATTTGCCCCGTGGCATCCACGTGGCTTCAGTAACGTTTTAGACGTCGGTTTTAAACCGTCGTCGATGTTTTATTAGTATTGACGACGCCTCATTAGACGACGGTTTCGTGTCCGTCGTCTAAACACGTAAGACGACGGATTTTCACTTTCGTCTTTGACCCTATTCTGTAGTAGTGTGAGGCATGTACTTGGAATTTAATTATTTCAAATTCAAAAATGGAGACCAACCCACCATCACAAATAAACAAAATCACCTGGAAGTTCAAAACTTGTATTTTTTTAAAAAATTTACAAATAAATTTAAACAAATACATATTTGAATAATATTGAACATCAAATCTTGGTCATTTAAAGATTTCAGATCCAGATGATCTAAGGTCCTAGCCTCGACCGATTGGGCAGTCCATGGTTTCGGCCCTGACCATGCTATTGCATGTATCAGACCGGGCTGTCCTGGGTACCAGCCCCTACCCGATCGGGCGGTCTCGGGTTCTAGCTCAGACCTAGCGATCTCAGGTTTCCACTTTGATCAGTGATCTCGGCGGTCTCGGGTACTGCTCCTGTCCAGGCTGTCCCGGACTCTTGTCCCGATCGAGCAGTCCTGGCTTCTGGCCTAAACGAGATGGTGCGGACTTCCGACCCCAACCGAGCTGTCTAGGATTCTGGCCTGGACCAGGCGGTCTTGGGTTCCGGCCAAGACTGAGCGGTCCAGAGCTGTGGCCTCGACCGAGCAGTCCCAAGCTCTAGCCTCGATCGGGTAATCCTAAGCTCCAGCCCCGGCCAGGTGATTCCAGGTTTCGGTTATGTTCAAGTAATTCGTGGTCTTGACCACATCTGGACAATGTCAGTATGGACGGTCTCAGATTCAAGCATTGCTCGAGTTGTCTTGTATACTGATATTATTAAAGACAAAAAAATGAAAAATGAAAACTGAAAACTGAAAAATAAAAAATAACTTTTAAAGTTTTTTTCTTTTAAAAAAAAGTGAAAATAACTTTTATTTTTAAAAAAATAAAAAAAAAATTTCAAAAAAAAATAAAAAATAAATAGGCTATCAAACAAAACAACATGCTAAATTCAAAATAATTAGCAAGAAATTAAATTCACACAACTCGCAAGCAACCAGAAGAATTTCGGTTTTGCAAGAAAACAGAGGATGGAAAAAGTGAAAATTAAGCTCAGTTCAAATTGATCGAGAAGATTTCTAGCAATAAATAAAATAAAGAAAGGCATGGGGAATTAGTAGTTCAGGTGCTTTTGACATCTGTAACAGTGACAATGTCAGCTCTGCCGACTTTCTTCCTCAATCTCATTGCCAATGCCACAGCGTCGACTCCATCCCCAATCACCACCACTGTGTCTTTCGGATCTCCTTCTAAACCCACAAAGTATACTCCATAAGCTGTCGCTGCAACCTCCAGTACTTTCGTCTTGCATTTCTGGCAGTTCATATTTACCTTCATCACAATCTTTTTCTGCCAAAAAAAAAAAAGCCCACAAATTTAAATTCTATGGATGAGAATTAATCAGACCCAGAAAGCGAAGGCATGTGAATATTAATATTAATAAATATTTCAAAGTGATATCATTTGTATGTATACTAACCGCCATCTTCTTCTTGGTCTTTTAACTGGTATAGTTTCTGCTAGACCCAGATGAAAGAACATAATGGGTGTAGAAGAAAACAAGGCCTTGTTATATATTACATATGGAAAACTTTTGTTTTTTTTTTCTTGAAAAAAAAAAAAGCCTACACATAGCGGGACTATAGGCACATAAGATATTTAGCGAGTGTACCGGTTTAGACATCTTTTTAACTTTTAAAAGTCTGCGATGAGAGCCCGTATCGCTAAAATTTTCCTCATCTTTATGCAGTAGCAGCGGAGAAGAGCACCTGAACCAAATGAAATTACAAAAAATCGAACTACAACTTCTGGATTCACAGGTACGATGACACGCCTGGCTCCTACCATTTGGGCTACACTCTCAGGTGCTATGGAAAACTTGTTTGTCTTGGTCTTCAATTAATTGTGTACCTATACATGAAATTGACTTGTGCCAATCAAAACCATGTGTTTAGTAGACTTCTACTAGTTACTAGTTATGGTTTTTTCTTTTTATCGAAAAAAATATTAAAAAAAAGTTGTTGATATTTCTATTAACCTTCCTATTTTTTTTGGTGAATAGAAAAAAAGATTTATCCATAATGGGGTCATAGATTCATGAAATATTTAGCGAGTGAACTGACTCAGGCGTTTTTTTAACGTGTTAAAAGTCTACGATGGGAGCCTATGTTCCTAAAACTTTCTTCTCTCTTATGTGGTAGCAGTGGAAAATAGCATATGAGTCCAAATGAAGCTACTATAACTCGAACTGCAACTCATATATTTACAAATATGATGATTCAGAAGGCTTCTATCACTGAGCTACACTCTCAAAATGCATAACTTTCCTATCCTTTAACCATATTTGGGATTTTTTCCCTTACCCTAGAAAAGTCTTGGTCTTTTTTTTCTTTCCTTAAATTTCTTTAAGTTCTTGGTCTTTTTTTTTGGGTGAAATTTAAGGTCTTGGTCTTGATGATATATAAAGAAAAATTTCAAAATATAGAAAACGGGACAAGATAATCTATAATGTATTTTACTGTTTTAGGTAGAGTAGGCACTAGGCAATCAACAAACCACGATTAGATATTGAAACTTTTTTTCTTTGTTTCTTTTCTTGTTTATTTTTTAAAACAAGGTAAAATAATTATGAGTTTTATGAGCAAATTTTAGGTAGTCCCTGGAATATAAACTCCCCTCATACAACTCTTGTCACAATTACATGGGTCCCACAGTGTTAGAGTTTTTCTATAGCATATATCCTTTCGATCTCTTTTCAATTTCAATTGAGTGTTCAAGTTTCCAATTGATTAATTGAGTGTTCATTTTCAATTTTTTCAATTAAGATTTTTAATTTTAGTTTTTCTTTCTATATGTTAATTTAAAGCCTAATGGAAATTTTGCTCAAAATAATTGACTTGTTATAGACAAAACAAAATAAAATCACCTACCATAAAGGTTAAATATACAATGCCTAAATTGAAATAAAACTAATTAAAGATATCAATTAATTGAAAAAAAAAATAGACTGACTCGAAAATGAAATTACATTGAGACATTCAATTGAAAAAATTAAAACTTGGAGCACTCAATTAAGATTGAAGGCTCCAAAAGTATAGTTAACTGTGATAAATACTATTGTTGTTGTAGTTTTAATTATTGAAATATCTACTAGAAAATATCAATATGGATATGAAAAAACAAGAATAAAAGAAAATTATTAAAGAGCTAATTAAATCTAAAAAATTGAGCATTCAATATCGAATATTTTGGGCTCCTTATTGTCAGTTTAGGGAACACTGTTACAATACTTTCTAATAACAAAAAAGGTGAACTTCAAAAAATTTATATTCCTCTTGTTTCACTAACAAAAGTCAAAAGGAACAGTTCACAGTGTTTAATTTCGTTCAGAAACAGTAATTACAGGCACCACTTAAATCATAATTTACGACAAAATTATATTAATCCAAGAAATACCAGAAGAAAAAATACATTTTTTACGATGCACATAAAACAGCATCTGAAAAGCTTTAGACGATAGTTCGAAATCGTCGTATTAAGCATCATTGTAAAAAGTTATAAAAAAAATACAATGAACAAACACTATCGTCTTTAACATCAAAGACGACGGTTTTTATGCGTTGTCTTAAAAGTCAAGATACGTCAGATTCCATGGGGCGAATTCACAAATTACAACGGACAAAATACTTCATGTTATGGTATGATGTGGCAATATATGTGTCGTCTTGGTGGTTGCACGACGAACAATACGCTTCGTATTTGGTCAGCAACTCATCAAACATGACGAACAATGTGCGTCGTGTAAGCCCACCAAGACGACGCACAATGTGCATCGTCTATGTCCATTAAAAGAAGACGACAACAAACCTAGCTGGAGCTCCCATTCTCGACATTGGACTGGTTGATAACGGTGAACTTGGATCTTGCAACCGCCTCACCAGGCTATTAGTCTCCTACAAATCCAACCACTTCTTAATCCATCCCCATTATTCATTCTTTTACAAATTCATCCATGTTCCAAATATAATAACTAAAACCAATTAACAACAGAGGAAAATCTATAACAACAACAAAAAAAATTGTTGAAACATAACACTTTTCCTATAAGCTTGAACCAGTATTGTATAAGCTTCAACAAAATTGATTCACAAAAATAGATGGGCAACCTGAACTTCGGCATAGCTTCCATTAGCACGAATCCCATCGGCGATGACGACAAGTGAAGGAAACCCAACGTTCAGAGCCGTCAAGTCCTCCATCTTACCCCCAAAATCTCTTCTGGCGAAGCCCCATTGAGAACCGAAATCAAGCAAGAGCAAAACCCTCTTGTTATCTCCGAATCGCTATCTGCAACGAACCTTATTTTTCCATCCTAGCCTCCAGCCACACCTGGGAGGTGCAACCCATGACCTGGTTCAAGTCAACCCGACCTGAATCATCAAATTTGGGAAGAAGACCCGCATAGTACAGCAACTCTTGACCCTCTCAATCGATTCTGACAATGACTAAAACTCGGAAACAAGACGCTAGAGCTTGCACAAAACGAAATCTGAGGTCCGAGTTGGCGAAACTGCAACGGCTGAGCAAGAAAAGGGAGACCCAAAATTTCTCGAAGCCGGTTTGATGGAGTTGGAATCCGAGGGTTGAGATTGAATGCATTTGAGAGGTTTGGGAATTTGGTTTTTACAGGTTTTGAGCTTGAAAAGCCTTGGTGGTGGTGAAGGGTTAGATCAAGTTACCATTTTTTTAGATGGAGAAAAAAGGGAAAGATGATAAAGAAGCGGCTCTATTCACATTAAAAGGTTAAAAGGGGAATGACACACATTTCTATTCACATTAATGTGCGTCATGTAAAGATTATAGACGACGCACAATGTGCGTCGTCTTTAGTATTTATACATGACGCACATTGTGCGTTGTGTTTGGCACCTTAAACATTATCATTTCCTTAAATACGATGGTCTTGATCGTTGTATTTAATGTGTTTTACACGACATTGAAAAACCATATTGGTAAGTTGCCACGTCATACCACCTTGACTCCAGTCGTGGATATGTAGATTTTACGTATTTTATATTATAAGCATCGGCGACGATTTTTGTTGTGCATCGTATTTGCTGAATTTTAAAACGACGTTTTACAATTTGCACATTATAGTTATGAAAAAAAATTAATAATTATATATTATTTCAAATTGCATCGTCTTTGATATTTAATACGGCGTTGCTTTTTTTATGCGTCGTATATGATAATTTGACGATCGTTTTTCTTGTAGTGAAAAGCTATTAGATCTTATAATTTAGAAATGCAGAGAAATCTTGCTTTTTAAATTTCGGTCATTGAAGACGTTCTTCCTTCGATGCTTCCTCTGCATATGAATAAGAAGATTTCTCATAATTTTTGACTTAAAATATGAATTAAAAAAGATAAAAGATAAAATTACATGCGAATACAAAAAGGAAAGCATGCAATACCTAGTAAACGCAAGAAAAATAAGCAGCCATCTGGATGTATGAGACAAACACTATAAAATGTTCAAGCAGCTATTTCCCAATTTTCACTCTTGATAAGTTCTCGAGGACACAATATATAAACACATTTCCCAAACCAGTTGCATTGTTTTACTAATGATAAATAAGTCCTTGTTGTAAATATCATTTCAACAACAAAATCATGCCTAAAAGTAAGTCATCTGATGTAATTTGCCTTAAATTTTCCAATAACAGTAACATTAATGATCGGACAGATGACGTTTAATTAATGAGGTATAAAACATGTACAGGTAAATAAGAAGAGTTATCACCCTGCACCTGCATCATCGAAAGTTCAATAAACGGTGTCTTATCTAATAGACCTTAAAATTCAAACTCAACTACTTTCTAGGCAAGGGATGTGAAATCATGATCCAATCAATAAAATCAATAAACACTAGATAACATATTCGTCCAACAGACTTATTCACACCCCCCCTATGAATAGAGACTATAAAATTACCGAGTTTTGCTTGTGGAACAAAAAGTAGAAGCAGCAGTGCTGATTCATATAATAAAATAACACCCCTTTGAGTGTTTATAAATAGAAACATATAATTTTTTCAGGAAAATAAATCTAGAACAGGTAAGGCGTATCTTTAAAATAATAAGTGTGCAATGCGTATCTTTTTAATTATAGACGGTATTTTGGAATAATTCCAAACACAGTGTTCTATATATAAATGTGCAGTTAGTGTACGGAACCTTTTCATTTTTTTGCTAAAAGGTGTACGGAACTTCTTTAACTCCAAGAACAGAACTCCCAAGTAGACACGGAAAACAGGGTGGCGTTGACTGCATGCATGAGTAAATTAACCAAACATTTACTAATAGTACCCTTACTGTACGGTAGTCTATATTGATGTTTACACCGTAATTAGTCTTAGGAAATGTTAAACGAAAAAAATTCAAAAATCTTTATGAGATAATGTG
>QANX01004456.1:49742-136576 GCA_003254975.1 Ochetophila trinervis | reverse complement strand
AAATTCATCAAAATTATGAAAAAAAATTAATTCTTTAAAATAAAAAATTTATCTTAAAAATCTATCAAAATTTTAACTGAATATATTATCCCTTGAATAGGAAGAAGAGATTAGGGTCATATTAGTAATTTATGTTGACACTCCTCCCCAATCTCAACCACCAATGAGAAGAAATATTTCCACAAAAAAAAAAAAAATTAAAAATTAAGGAAGTTAAAAACAAAAAGTGAATCAGATTCTTCAACGAACACGTATGCGTAATGTGTCGCCACGCGTCGATCAAAGAAGCACGCAGCACAACAAACGTGGCTTTAAGCCTTTTAATCACCGTGTTTGGTGGCTTCTCAGACCCAGCTCTCTCGCACGTCATATTCGTCAAAGTATAAGGGTGTTTTTGTCCTAATAAAGTTTCATATCCCCAAACTGCCCTTGGAGTAGAAAATGCTCGATTTTTCATAAGCATGATGCCTTCGGTTTTTGGTCATGTGAAGGTATATTCTCGGGTGCGATACTCTTCGTCACAGAAACGAGCATCTATATTTTCTCACATTCTTTCTCTGCTCCGACTCTCTGAATTTCTCTCTCTGAAAACTTCAGGTGATTTTTTTTTTTGGGTTTCTTTTTATTTTAAAAATTATTATTATTATTATTATTATTTTTTCCTGATGTTGGTCAATTGATTTTGGTGCTACAGGGGTTCCATACAATAAGTGATTATTAATTTTTTTTTTGAGCATTTTCACGTGGGTTTCCATTTTATGGTTTGTTGGTGTTTTTGGGTTATTATTATTTGAGGTTGTTCGGCAGTTCTTTTTGTTTGTTGTTGTTGTTGATGTTAGCTTTGTGGCTTCAGTTTCAATTTTTTTCATTTTTTAAGAACTTTAATCTGATTTTCGGTTTTGCTTTGATCAATATTGATCAAATTCATATCTTGATCCATGGTCTTAGATTTAGTCATGTCAAATTTGTGCTAAAGTTTGCATTTTGAATCAATGGGTGGAACCAAGGTTCAGCCTTTGATGCTTTTGATCTTTGATTCACTTGCTTAGTTATAAGCCATTGTTTTGCTCTTTTTCTGGAAGTTTTGATGCTCAGTTCGACATCTAGTTTATTTCTTTACCGATTTGGGTATTTGGTTTACAATATTGTATTATTGATTTTTAACATATAGCATTAGGCTCATTTCTTTTCCTCGCATCAAAATTTCTTGGAAAATTTGCGATATCTGCTTAATACGCATTTCTAATGCACAAATTTAAGAATGTGAAAGTGAAATATAGATCTTGTATTTATATAGTAGTTATAGAATTAAGCAGTGTTGATGGTTTCTGTCTGTTGATAAGAGGAAGAAAATTAATTTATATAAGGTCTTATAGAGTGATTTCTAGCCACATAATCTGCTTATGGTATTTTACTCGTTTGTATAAAGCTCTTCTTGCATTTTTAGCATTGTTGGGAATATAATCTACTATAGTGCTGGGTTACCTTATATTCATCGGTAACCTCGATTTTGTATGTTTGAGTATTTCCCAGCTATTTTAGCTTACTTTTGATCATCATGGTAAATTTCATTTTGGAAAGTAGTTTCAAATGTACTGACAGAGAAACTGCAAATGCAGTGTATTGCTTTTCTTCTCCCAAGATTTCCTATGGTCCCATGAATTGTGATTGGAGTTTGTGATGGCTGCAGCACTTGGTTTGTGTTTAAGCTATGACAGTGATGAAGATGGTGGAATACTAGGTTGTTAATTTGATTTGGCATCAATGTGGACAAAATAAATTTTTCTACTTTAGTTTTGGATTATGGAGTAGATAATTCAGCTAAATTAAGTGGTTTCATCTTACAAGGAGATAGGATAATGTGGCTCTTGTGATAATCGTGCTGAATACTTTTTTGGTAAGTAATAGCAGTCAGCCTTGGGATTTATATTTATGGAAGTTTTAGTTTCGCCTCAAGGGCAAAAGCAGAACTCACAGACACCCGCTCGTAAAATTCTATCTTCTGGGTCCCGCAAAGATCTATGGCTGGCTGTGCGAGAAGGTACCTTGGCTGATGTGGATTCAGCATTGGCACTGGTGAAAAAGAATGGGGGTAATATTAATTCAAGAAACATATTTGGTCTCACCCCTCTTCATATTGCAACTAGGAGAAACCATATTCCCATTGTTAGAAGGCTTCTTGCAGCCGGTGCTGATCCAGATGCTAGGGTTTGTTATTGATCCATAAATTACATTATTGTGTTTATGTTATAAATGTGAAACTATAAATTTGTTTCCTTTATGTGTTTTTTTACTGCATAAATGGTTATGTGCTAAATTCCTTGGCATGTTTTGAGATTGCTTTGTCAAATGCTTCTACATCTTTTTTGGAAGTCATAAATTATTAATTTACCAAAGTTTAAGGTGTTAAGAAATGGTAATTTTTGTCTTGTCAATTAATCCTCCTCATGTTCATGCTGCAAAGACTTCTCCAGTATGTGGATCTTAGCCTCGAGAGTTTTGAATTTGATGGAGGATTGAGTTCTGAGCACATATGATCTTACTTTTATACATACTTTAGCCGTTTTCTCATATTGACTTGGACAGATTTTGATCTGTTAATGAAAGATCGATGAGAATCTATTCTGAGTGTTTCTTCTTAGATTGGTTTAATTTATAATGCTTGAGCTAGTTCCTGTTCTCCTTCCATGACTCTGCACATCATTTATTTCAGGATGGGGAATCAGGATGGAGTAGTCTTCACCGAGCTCTGCATTTTGGTCATCTTGCTGTTGCAAGTATCCTTCTTCAGTCTGGTGCTTCTATTATGCTGGAGGACTCTAAATTTAGGACTCCTGTGGATCTCCTGTCTGGACCTGTGGCTCAGGTTCTTGGGAATGGAAATAATTCAGGTACCTATTTCTGTGTTTGGAAATGTTTATTATGGATTTTATTGTTTTTTGTTTTGAATAGAACATGATTTTCTTGGAAATGATCAAAATTTTAATTCATGACTTTAGTAGCTACAGAGGTCTTTAGCTGGGGAAGCGGTACCAACTTTCAACTTGGAACTGGAAATGCACACATACAGAAGCTGCCTTGCAAAGTTGAATCACTTCATGGTTCTTTGATAAAGTTGGTTTCTGCTGCTAAGTTCCATAGTGTAGCAGTCACTGCTAGAGGAGAAGTCTATACTTGGGGATTTGGAAGAGGTGGTCGACTTGGGCATCCTGATTTTGATATACACAGGTGAATTTTATAGTTCATCATGTATGCATAGGAATTACTGATAATTCAAAATTAGAATTTCCTTTGATTCCATGTTTTTTCATTGTTATGAATGTTGGCCTTCAGAGATGCAATTACTCTGGTTATTTAAAAGCTTTTGAGCTATGTGATTAATTATTTTTTATTCTTTTATATTTATTGAAAATGGTTTGTGAATATTCACAAAACTGGTGTTTAACTTTGCACTTGATACTGATGTTTGTGTTACATAATAAACTAGCAGAGCATTATGAATAAATTTGAAACCCATTTTTGTTGTTAGTTACTTTGTAAAAAGAAGTAGACTTCAACTATGTCCTGGTCTTCATAATTTAAGGAATTGGACTTGAATTTTCATGTTTTAGCTGTTTGTGATAATTTTGTGTCCAAATCAGATGTGTTCTATTATATTCTTTGCAGTGGTCAAGCTGCAGTTATCACTCCCCGTCAGGTGACTTCTGGTTTAGGGTCCCGTCGGGTGAAGGCTGTTGCTGCAGCTAAACATCACACTGTTGTTGCTACAGAGAGTGGGGAAGTGTTCACCTGGGGGTCCAACCGAGGTAAATTGTATGGGTGTTTTGAGTATATACAAATTTTGATTTTGCAGATAACTTACAACTATTAACTACTTTTAGATAGGCGGAATATAAATTGAATTGGCATGGAATGAGTCTTAGAGAATGAATTATTTAAGCCTTTGGTTTACTGGCATTGTTGTCTTTGGGAGTATTGATTGTTTTTACATGGAGTTGTGCAGAGGGTCAGCTTGGCTACACTTCTGTGGATACTCAACCTGTACCTCGCAGAGTGAGTTCCTTGCGGTCGAGAATTGTTGCAGTTGCTGCAGCAAATAAGCACACTGCTGTTGTCTCTGAGGCTGGTGAAGTTTTTACATGGGGCTGTAACAGGGAGGGTCAGCTTGGTTATGGAACATCTAACTCAGCATCAAATTACACACCAAGAGTGGTTGAGTATTTGAAAGGCAAGGTTTTCACTGGTGTTGCAGCAGCAAAATATCATACAATTGTATTAGGAGCTGATGGAGAGGTAAGGATAAGCAAATATAGATTATTATAAAAATGCTAAAGTAGTTAACATATCACAGGCTCATAGATGTGAAGCCTTTTCCCCCCTTTATCTCCAAGTAGCTCAATACTAATCTTAAATGGTTGTTAATTGGGAATTAATCATGTGAATATTATTCTGTGATTAACTAAAGCTATTTTACTTATGCACCATATGTACAGGTATACACTTGGGGTCATCGACATGTTACTCCAAAACGTGTAGTGATTGCTAGAAACTTAAAGAAAAGTGGAAGTACCGTTCTGAAGTTTCATCGCATGGAACGGCTTCATGTGGTTGCTATAGCTGCAGGGATGGTACATAGCATGGCTCTCACAGATGATGGTGCATTATTTTATTGGATCTCCTCCGATTCTGATCTTAGATGTCAACAGGTTTCATTTGCCTCTATTTATGGTTTGTTCGTTTACTTGGCTCAAAGTTAACATGTTAATTACTTTCAATTTATATCTTTTCTGTATAGCTGTATTCGCTGTGTGGACAAAGTATGGTAAACATTTCTGCGGGGAAGTACTGGATTGGTGCTGTGACAGCAACAGGTGATGTGTACATGTGGGATGGGAAGAAAGGCAAGGATAAACCACCTGTTGCAACTCGTTTGAATGGTGTAAAGCGGAGCACTTCAGTTTCTGTTGGTGAAACACATCTATTGATTATTGGTTCACTCTACCATCCGGAATATCCTTCTAGTTTATTTAAGGGCCCTTCAAAGAAAACATCTAATGTGAGGGATGAACTAGATGAGCTTGATGAAGATCTTATGTTTGATGATATGGAGTCCTGTATTCAACCTACTATCCAGAATCAGGATTCTGGGCTGAGGCCTGTACCAAGCTTAAAAAGCCTTTGTGAAAAGGTGGCTGCAGAGAATCTAGTGGATCCACGAAATGCTATACAGTTGCTGGAAATTGCTGACTCTCTTGGGGCAGATGATCTAAGGAAGTATTGTGAGGTATTCTCCTTGATGACTTAAAAATGTGATAGCATTATAGAAATACTTGCTAGTTTTATACTTAAGTTGGAATTACACCAAATATTTGTTTCTTTGTGGATTTATTTTGCATCTTTCTATAATTTGTTAGTTTTTCTTACATATTGCATGTGATGGAGATGATCACAAGGTACTTTCTATATAATATTTTGAAGGTGGGGAAGGAGTGTTCTGATTTTACTTATCAAGATGTTTTTCATGCTTTATTTCAGGAAATTGTTATTCGCAACCTTGACTATATTTTCACAGTGTCATCACATGCTATGGCAAGTGCTGCACCAGATATTCTTGCTAACCTTGAAAACTTACTGGACCAGAGGTCATCTGAGACATGGAGTTACCGTCGTCTCCCAACTCCAACAGCTACTTTTCCTGCCATTGTTTATAGCGAAGAGGATGATAGTGAAAATGAGGTCCAAAGGACTCGAGACAACCACACAAAGATATCCACCTCTAGAAATGAATTAAACCAGAGGCTAGATTCCTTTTTGCAGCCTACAGATGATCCCAATCGAGGCATCTGCAGACAAGTTCGAGCTTTACGGAAAAAGTTGCAGCAGATAGATATGCTAGAGGTAAAGCAGTCTAAAGGACATCTTCTCGATGACCAACAAATTGCAAAGCTTCAAACACGATCAGCTCTTGAGAGTTCACTTGCTGAGCTTGGTGATTCAGTTGAGACACCGCAGGTGAAAGTTTCTCCTTCAGTTTGGCCAGATGGAAAAGGAAACAAAAAGGCTGAGCAATCAAGGAAACAGAAGAAAAAGAGCAAACATAGGGCAGCACAAATGGGCATAGCATCTGGTATCTGTGGGAATGAACTAGAAACTGACCCAGCAAAGGAGTTACTAGATGCTGAAATTTCTCAGGTCTCAAAGAATAAGGTGAAATTCTCATTTCTTTACTGGTTGTGTCATTCCTCAATAAAAAAGAAGGCTTATGATTTTTATACGACCAAATAATCTTTCTGTGATTTCTGTTGGTCCCCTCATAAATCATATCTTGAGTCCAACTAAGGCATTACATCCAAATAGGGCTTCTTGAATTTGGTTTTCCAAGATGGATTTTGCTGTCTTCTTAAAAGCAAGTTCCAATATGTTTATGTCTGTTACACTGCTTGTTCAAGATTAGTCAGCTAGTCATGATTTAGTACAAGTCTGAAACAGTATTGTTTTATAATTTCTTTTTTGTTTAATTTACTTAATTTGTAACTTTTGATAGGATGCAAATGACATGATTGGAAAGACTTTAACCAACCAGGATTTAAAGGAGTCAGCTTTCTCTGTTAGGCAGGAAAACGTAAACTCACCAAAGAATAAGAGTTCATTACCAACAGCCTCCAAGAAAAAGAATAAGAAAGGTGGTCTTTCCATGTTCTTGAGTGGTGCACTTGATGATGCTCCCAAAGAGATTGCTCTCCCTCCACCAACACCTAAAAGTGAGGGTCCTGCGTGGGGTGGGGCTAAAATTTCAAAGGGATCTGCATCTCTTCGTGAAATTCAGGATGAGCAAAGCAAATTTAAGGTGATTCAGCCTTCTAGGAGCCGAGATCAGGCGGAAGATGTTTTAGATAGTAGAAATGAAGGGAAAATCCCATTGGGTTCTTTTTTGACATCAAAGCCAATACCAATGGTCTCACCCCGTACACCACAGGCATCTGATGGAGAAAAATTTACACCTCCTTGGACTGCTTCAGGAACTTCTCCACTTTCACGACTGTCTCTCAGGGACATTCAAATGCAACAGGTTACGACTCTCTTATCGCCTTTTTTTTTTCCTTTTCTTTCTTGTAATGTATAAGTGTAATTGGTATTATCTGACATGATCTCTTAACTTGCCACAACCTGAAAAAAATATATTAGATGTTCTTAAAGATGGCATGTTAAAACTTTTGTGTCACGTTCATCCATCATGAAAATGTCTTAGTTTTCCTTCTCTAGTCTGCCACATTCTGGTTTCTAGAAGATTTGCATTACTTATTCTTGATTGTTCTCCTCAATGCAGAAGGGAAAACACCACCAAAATATTTCACATAGTCCAAAGACCAAAGTAGCAGGATTTTCAATTACTACTGGTCAGGGCTCGCCGTCTGACTCTCCTGGAATGAACCGCTGGTTCATGCCAGAGGCCAACACACCCTCATCAATTCGTTCAATTCAGATAGAGGAGAAGGCTATGAAGGACCTCAAGCGTTTCTACAGCAGTGTTAAAATAGTCAGAAATTAGTCCTAGAAAGGACATATGATAGAGCTCTGTTAGTTAGCAATTGAGGCTCTTTCTTGTTCTTTTATTTATTAAATTTTAACCTTCATTTTTTATTTGGTTGAAATGAACTGATGTAAATTTGACTGTATAGAGGATCTAAGTGTACATTTTATGTCCCTCAAATAAATAATAGTATTTTAATTTTCTTGTCCATTTTCCCAATCCTACTTTTGCTTGCTCTGCTTGTGCATCCTTTTGCTATTTTGGCATTTCGGGCAGTCGCCATTTTCCACTTGGTACATCCTCAACTTTATTTTGTCAATGGAGCACTAGATTCTTGCAATTTTTTGTCTTCTTTACCCAAATTTAGTTTAATTTAATTTTTAATTTTTTGACATTTACATTTACATTCTTAATATTTTACCTCTGGTAGCTTTGGTAGGATGCATTTTACATTTCCTCATCCTCCATAACCTGTATGGATTATCGAAGTTCCATTAAGAATTACAGGAAATGTACTGGTCATTATCCTGAGACAAAACAACTGAAAAAGAGGTGGCACTAGCACTGGCGTTTGCCACTGGAACAATAAAATACCAACAATAATGGGAATATCTATTACTAAATGGGTTATTGGCACAGTTGCCCTTCCATGTGTACACATTTAAATTTTGTCCTTTTTTTTTTTTTCTTGGCACTGTGACTCCAACTTAGCACTTGTGTTGCACTATTAGAACTAAACTTTTTTTTTCATTTGTTTTTCTGTTAAAATTATACTGAGTCGCATATGAGCTAAACTTTATTTTCCATTTATTTTTTTGTTAAAACTATACTGTGAGTCGCATATACTTCGCAATTTTTCATTTCGATTGCCACTTAAGCTGCCACTTGGGCTAGAATTTTGCTATCTAAGTTAAAGAATGCCACATAGTATTTTGGTTATAATAAAATGGAATAAAAGTATTTTTGAAGGACTTAAGACAAAAGAGAGAAANAAATAGCTCTCTTTTTGTTCAAACTTCACAGCATTTCTAATGAAATATGAATTTGCTAAAATTAACATGTCATATAAATAAATATAGATATTATTTTGAAAAAATGCACTCTAATAGTAATGTCTAAAATGAATGTCGAGCTGACGTGGTCTAGACATTGTCAAAAAAAATGTCTACTTCTAGAAGCTCTGTCAGACATTGTCAAATTTCCTAAAATAAAAAATTTATCTTAAAAATATAATTTGTTCAAAAATTAAAAATATTTAATAAAATACATAATTAATAAATAACTATAAATAGTATTTGTGCACATTAACGTTGAAAAACAATTTTTAAATTGAATATGTATTTATAAATTTAAACAGTATTTATTTCTATACTATATATATAGTAATCCACATCCGCCATTGAAGATGCTCTCACTAGACGAACTCCATGCAAATAGGGAATAAAAATTTTTCTTTCTCAAATCGTCCACACCTAAGCTTTAGAAATAGGTTCCCCCAAGGTTTTTGATATTCTAAACACATTGATAATGTTAGATTTAGCTAAAAACACTTATAAAAGTTACAATTAAAAGTTTGGTCGAAACTTATTTTTACAGATTTCTAAAAAGTTAGGCCACCTTTTTATCGAAATTTTTGTACGGAAAGCTTCCTTTCAGCCTCTTTTACAAAACTCAACTCTTGCATGTAAGAAAGAGGTCTAGGTTGAGAATTGTCATTAAAAGACATAAGTGTGTGTATGGTTTTACAAAGAATTTTGAATTTTTAGAATTTTCTTTAAGATACGTGTAGAAATGGGCGCCAATTTTATTATTTTATTTTTGAAACCGTCGGTTTTTGTTTGGTCAAATTTTGGTCAGTTTCTGGTCAATTTTAGTTGGTTTGGAGGAGGTGGGAAAAAAATGGAGGCCAGCGTCGGCCGAGAAAGAAGAACAAAAATATGAGAGCAGATAGAAAAAGGATAAGGACGGAAGAAAAAAAGAGAAACACGTATAAAAGTGTGTAGGATTTAAAAAAAAATAAAAAAGCATGTGATCTCTTACACAAAAGTGAAAAGACAGTAAATAAAATAATAAAATTACACTTTTACCTTTCTTCCCATAAACACAAGCTTTCATTTTTACCAAAAATAAACACAAGCTTTCAATTCTTTAAAACTTTTTAGAATAAAATTGTAAAAATATGATAACATTTTTAAAGAGAAAATAAAAAACCAAAGACAGATTTGAAATGCCAGCTGAAGAATATATATTAATTTATATGTAGATCAATCGGTTCAGTTAACTGACAGCTGAAGAAAAAAATTCCATTGTGATCCAATTAGAATATAACTATGTAAAAATTGTTATATTATAATTATTATTCATAAATGAAGTAAAGTTGTCATAAATAAAATAATATTATCTATAAATAAAATAATATTGTCTACAAATAAAGTAATATATTAATATTACTTCATTAAAAATTTTATTACTTTATTTATAAATATTATTATTTAATTATAAATTTTAATAATATTACTTTATTTATAAACAATATTATTTTATTTATATATAATAATTATAGTACAGCCATTTTTTAGATAGTTATATTGTAAAATTTCCCATTGGCAGAACTGCTGCCGACCAGCTGGTGATGAAGCTCGGTCTGTTAACCTACCGACCAATTATTGGTGATCGAAAAGTCAATTCGGTCAGTTTCAGTCCGCCAATTTCTCAATTTTTATGTTTTGATGAACAACCCTAGTCACGGACGTATCACATGCTTCTTTAACGTAAAAAGAACGATTTTATTTTTCAGTCTCAACGGTGCATTATAAGTTCTAAATTGGGGGCAAAATGCCAAAAAAGAAGAAGTTAGAGGGCAAAATGTAAGTGTATAAGTTGAGGAGCTACTGTGCCAATAACGCTTACTAAATTGAACTGTGCCTTACTAAATTGAAGTTTGCCTTCCACAAGTCATTTTCTTCTTCCCTTAATGTTTCATTCACACCCTTCAGAATAATATAATCTACACTCTCTGTAAAAGTGCTAATTGTAATTTTTAAAACTTGAAAAATTAAATTGTAATTAGTGCAAATTTCAGGAGCAGTAGATGAATATTTACGACTGAATGCATACTGAACATTGTTGACTTTGATTATCACTTTATTTATCAAATTGTAAAAATGATAATTTTTAATATTGATTTCTTGTATTATTTACATCAAAATGTTGTTACAAGGCCTATACCTAACTCCTCTGCAAGCTCATCCCATACAGGAAGAAGTGTAAGCACAACAAGGAAAATAGCCACCGAAACCAGTGCTTTTCTCCATGTTCCAACCTCGGTGACATCATTCAAGCATGGTTTCTCTGGAGTCCTCTGATCATTTAGTAAACAAAATCACATTATGAGATGGAGAAATTCAGAAGCTAGATAACTGCAACACATTAGCTTTCTATTGCTTACATACCTGACATATTAGAACGTAGAGTCCCCAAGGAAGTGAAAGAGGTCCACCCAGCTGAAAAAGACAAAAGGAAACATTGTATTTAGTGAAATTTGTAATAGAAACAATGTGTTTGCTAGCTGATTAAGGATTTTATAGAGGTGGAAACTGGCTATTTTGCTGTCTGCTGTTTATGATAAGAGAATGCAGATCTGGAGAATATTACAATGCTAAATTAAAGTAGCCGGAATTTGTACATACCACTCCCAGTCCAAGCAGCGTGTAAGTTGTCAAACCAAATCCGATTAGTGCATTCTTTCCAAACGCGCCCTGCAAATACATGTACTCAAATTAACATGTATGCTGTCAATTTCACATAAGAAACCCATTTGAAATTATAGTTCAACGGGGAAAAGGAAAATTGATGACATTTATACCTGTCTAACTAAGAAAATACGTATATAATCAGTTTAAATAAATCAGAAATATAGATATATAGAAAAACAATTTATAGCATATAGCCAGTAACTAACTTCTTGCTTTTATAAACCACTGCAAATATGAAGAAAAAAATATATATTACTGACAATATTCATTTGAAAAATAAAACCAACCACAATTAGTGATTTATCCTTGGAATAGTATCTTAGCATGCTAAATCTCCTATTAAAGTTGGCCTTTTCTACCTCAACATCAAGTTTAGCGAGCAATTTGACCTCGAACAAAGGAGTACAATTATGGTTTTGAGTTGGAAATACATGCCCATAAAGATGGCCAATAATTTTTTATCTCATTGCCTGGTGGCAGTTTATACTAATTTCTCTCACGGTTTGGTTCTCTGGGCCATGCATAGATTGGTGCAAGGGGTGATTAGTTCCTATAGAAGATCAAGACTTATTGATAGGTCGAATAGATTCAGTGTGTGGCTCCACTGTGCTTCTCAATTTAGTGGAGACCAAATTTTGAAGCTTTTCAGGATGTTGTAATGCTCATAAAGGAATTAAAACATTATAACTTTTGAGGATGTTGTGCGTTCAAGCTCCACAATAACCATCGAATTGTAGTCTAGCCTCAAGAATTTATAGCTTTACAGCTCTAGCAGAACAAAAGGACAGAGAAAGGTAACCTGCACAGCTCTTCCACCATCAAGGCACCCTACAGGAAGCATATTAAAAGCTGTTGTTGTTAAGCCGCACCTGTAATAAAACATGGATCACAAGCTTGCTATACATTAAAATATAGATAACAAGATACAACAGCAATTGTACATTTACCAGCCAGCAATGACCAGAGGATGAATTGAAACTGTCCCAGCATGCATTGCTCTACATGTTCATAATGGTAAGATGTCAATTACTCCCGCATGTTGTTAAGGGTAGGGTGTCAATTACAACTTCCACAAAGGACCAAAATACGAGTCAAATTTAGAAAGATTAAATTGAGATTCAGGCATGAGAACTTGATAACAATTCTGTCATGGCAGAAATAAGTCTCTGATAGCCACATATTTGGACATTTGCAAGATTGACAAAAAATGGCATTGCATTTTTTTGTCTTTTTTAAGTTTCTTGTTAGCTCATATACAATCTATAACTTATAGGAAGTATGTAAGTAGAGAAGGAACTTACGCATAACCAAGGGTGGCTCTACTAATGAGTCCAAGAAGCAAAGAACCTTGAAACAACATGCTTGGAACCTGAACCAAGTCTCCTGCAGCATTGGGATTAGATGAAAGTAGCAGACCTACAGCAAACATTGAGAAAGACAGTGCTGCACCAGCAAATGGGCCCGCAAGTGATATGTCAACTTTGGTTGTCCGGTCCGGAAGAATAGATTTAAACTGAAAGAATGAATGGTTAATAAGAAATTTGTGCCATTTACTATTTCCATGATCATAATTTCTCTAAGCGGGCAATAACCTATACTCACTTGAGTGATTGCGCCAAAGCTTCCAAGAGTAATATTTGGAATAAAGTAAGGAATGCTAAGTTTTACTTTCTTTGGAAAAGCAGCCACAATGTGCCCAACTTCCTGCATGTAATTAACTCTGTCATGTTAATATAGAAACAAAGTCAAAAGATGAAACTTAATGCATACAATTTGTAAAGGAATTCTACCATTTCTCTAGTAGGAGAATGTGACATGTAACCATTTATTGCAGATGGTAGTGGGATAGCAGACATGGTGAAAATTACAAACAAGAAGGATGGACTGTTGAATTCTCAAATTTAAGTGTCATATTGTAGGTAACATTGTATTTAATCAGCTGAAATCTCAACTTAGCAATGGGCATGATAATTTGTCTCAGGTTAAATCAGTTTAAATAATAACCATGACCACTGAGTTCTGAAATTTACATGCCATAATACGGTGTCTAACATTATAAGACACTATTATTTTTAATCAGCTCCACTCTCATCTTACTCATGGATTACCTCAAAACCAAAAATATTGTAAAGTGCAATGGAATAGTTTTTCTTTTTCAAGTGAAAAACATGAATTAAACCAAAATCTGAAAAAGATATGACACTCACATGAAAGAGCAAAATCCCCAAGACACCATATGCCAGTGGCAAAGCAGAGTCCACAAATGGGAACAGTAGCTCCATGTCAGGTGGTTCAATCGCATTTGGATCTGTGAAGTATTTCACAACCTCTGGTGGAAGTCTATTGATCTGTTCAATATAATGCATATAGTTAGAATAAATTTCAAAAATGACAAAGAAGTCTTGTAATAGGCAAACCGTTTATGTTATCCTGTGAGATATAAAGCAGGATGATGTGTATAAATATCTATAGACCAATACCACAATGTTAGTGCGTTCGGCATACCTGAGATGCAATTCCTAACTCCACGGATGAACCTATTGTAAGAAGGAATAACAAGAGAGCAATTACATATTGCCAAAGTGTTGTTGGCCCTGGTTCTGAGACCTCTTTCCGCAGCAAGCCAAAGCTAACACGTGGCCCACCACGCGGGTCTGGACCTTCAGAATTGGGTTCCTCCACCATAAAAAGGTTGTATTTGTCACCTGTAACCTCCACTAACTGACTCTGGAGTTTGGCAAACACCTCTTCTCTGTTTCCCCTTAAATTACCAAGGAAAAGAATGCCCTCACCAAGGTCTCCAAAGGGCTCTTCTTTGGTTACCCAGAAGGTAGAATAGCCAAAAAGCTTATCCTTTATCAGCTTCACATCAGCAGGATCAACTTTTTCAGGTCCAAGAAGTTCCATCAGTTTAAAAGAGTCAACTTGAAAATTGTTGTATGCTGGCCCGAGAGGTGTAGGAGTTGGCGGCTGAAGAAGGAATGTAATCATATAAGAAAGTGCCATGACAATATCACTTACTGTATTAAATGGGTATGTACAAGTAAATTCAGTAAAATTTCTCATCATCATATCATATAATGATAGACTACATATCATGTAATTGCGATTAATAGGTATAAGAATAGCTAATTGCCTTTAAGATGGTCCATAGATGGAATTAAAGACAACATGAGAAATAACTTCACTTAACAATATACATGATTAAATGCCATGCTTTTTGTCCAGAATATGATAAAATAAAAAATAAAAATAATAAGAGAGCATAGAATTGATTGAAAAGTTAGCGCCATTCTGTTTTTGCATGCTTCAGTTTAAACTTTCAAGTAAAACCATTCTGTTTACTGTCCCTCTCTAGCCCCACTAGTTCTGAGTTACCATAAAAATGGAGATCCTATTCCTCTACAAACGGCGTAGAAAAAGGTCATAGACCCAGAACCGCAAATGGGTTGTGAATTAATATACCCAATAAAAATTTTAAGCTCTACAACTAGAACTTTCTTAAAATTTCAATAATACACACTCTGACACATATATTATACATATATAGAAAAGCACGCAAAAGTACCCGTGAGGAAACCGACGGAGGCGTGCGCTTGTCCGACTCAAACTCGTTTCTCGGTCTCTCTTCAGCCTCTCCATGTGGTTCAGCAGTCGTGGTGGTTGTGGTCGTCGTCGAAGTCGTTGTATTAGCATTGGAGTCATTGGACGACGCCGTACTGGTACTCTCTCTATCGCCATTTCCATTATTACCATTACTAGTACTATAACACCTAAAATTTCTACAAAAATTCCTAAAAGACACAATCTGAATTCTTCTCTCCGTTTTCTTCCTAAAACTAGTACCTCCGCAGCACAACAAGCATATGTTCTTGGGTCTATTGGTATGTCTGGGAATAAGAATTTGTCGAGGTTTGAAACTGAAATCCAGAGTTCCGAAGCTACACCACCCAGATAGCGTTCCCATCGAAATTAAAAAATCAAAACTTCTATTCAAAAACGAAAACTAATTTGATATTTAAGCGGACCCAGAAAGTTGTTTGTTTGGTTCAGCGAAGCATTTGGTAGAACGGACTCGGACCTGATGAGACGAGAGAAAGGTGTTTGAGAGAGAGACAGAGAGGCTCCGAGCTTCTTTGGCTGTGGCAGCGTTAATATCTTCAGCTTTAGATTTTCAGAAAAAGAAGAAAAAAAAAAATAAATCTTTTTATTTGGAGTTTTGGATTTCCTTTTTCTTTTTTCTTGCCTGAATACTATTTTATATTAAATAAAAAATAATTTATTAATAATTAATAAATTAATAATATTTATAATAAAAATATAAAGTAATAATTTATATTATTAAATACTAAAAATTAAATTAATAAATTTGATTATTTTAAAATTATTTTTATTAATAACTGAAAAGACATGTACAAAATTTTAACTATTTAATTAATAAATTTGATGACTCTCAAATTTATTTATAACTTTTTTCCAAAAATCAAAATCTTTTTATGTAATCTTTATTATTTATTTTCTGGTTGAAATCAGTTTTATTTATTTAAGTATTTAATATCTGAATATAGTTTTTGAAGATATATTTAAAAAAGACAATAGTTAACTTAGCGTAACAAATATTCAATAAAAAGATATAAAGAAATAAAAATAATAAAACGGGAAGTTTCAACATTCAAACCTGAAATAAGAAGCAAAGCATTGATCCAAAAAAAGAAGAAGCAAAGCCACTCTCTCGCCCTTTTTCTCTTGTCAGAGAGAAAGAGAGCATGCAAGAGAGATGAGCTCCCCTGGGTGTATTGTTTTTCTTCCATTTGCTCTCTGGCTTTCTCTTTCCGTTTTCTCACATGCCAACCATGTCAACGATTTCAGAGGTATCTGACACTCCGACCTTTCCCCTTCCTTTGATCTGTTTATTTTATTTTATCTTTTTAAATTTTTATTTGTTTATTTTGTATTCCGGCTGATGGTAATTTGTTTATTGAGTTCGTGGTTACATGGCGAACAAATTCGATCTTATATCAGTACCGACCTTTTTATGTTTAGAACTTGTATTAGTGGTTATGGTTTGGTTCTGTTATTTAATTTTTTTGGATGTAGGGATTTGGAATATTCGGATTTTTGTTACGGTTAATTAGTTTATTTATGTGGCATTGGGTATGTGTAGAATAAATTCATCTATTTTAGTACCAAATCTATTCTGTAGAACTTCTTTGAGTGTTTCCCTAATTTCTTATGAATGTTTATCTGTGTAAAAAATCAATATTCCGGTTTACCCTTGGGCTTTCAGGTTAACTAGTGTATGAATTGTGGATAATGAAGTTGTGAAGGAGTTTATTTTATGTCTATATGTGTATATTTCTGATGCTGAGGTTATTTTGTATATTATTGCAATGTAATATCAAGTTTTGGAATTGCAGGTGTTGATATTCGAAATCCCGTTCTAGATGTCACTCCATCACCCCTCTTTGGGCATCCAAATTCCCGTGGTTCTGGAGATGTTTTATCGTGCGAGAGACTTCAAGTTTCTGGTATTTCAAGATTGGAACTTGGGAGTTATGCCAGTTCACTTCGGGTTACCTTGTTTCCATCTGCAGTAATCCCAGAAAGATTGCATAGCAAAATCCAGGTTTGTTTTCACAGGTGAGGAGACTACTTTGTATTTACTTTTGTCTACATTCTTTTTATGTACTATCTTATCTCTCTAATGGAGGAGGTGATATAAGTCATGTGTTATTTGAATATAGGTCTACTTATTTTAGGTTCAGGTTTCAGAATTTATTAGGGCCCTTTATTCTTAACTTTATTCTACATTTCATTTTCTGACTTATTAGGAGTCGCCCCATTCCCTCTCTTCTCTTTCTCTTTGTGGTTCTGCAATCTGTGTTGGGTTTTTCAATATTTTGTAGATCTTCAACATCCAAAAAGCTTGGAAGATTTTTCCTTTTACTAACCAAACAAGTTGTATTTGTAGGAATGATTCACTTGGATTTTGTGAGTGTGAGAAGGATGAGTGGAGGAGTCTTCAGAAAGGTTTATGGAGCTCTATTATGTCACCTTATGATGCTAAATATCTCGATGTCAAGTTCATTGGTGATGTATCTGGCCCTGTTACTCTCACTGTTGAAGATGGTATAGTTTCCCCTCCCACTCCTTGAAAAAGAAAATATCTGCATAGTATTTTTTTTGACTGTTTGTGGACTATGACAATTGGCTTTATTCTTTATGTACAGATTTTCAGCGGTGGCGCCTAGTTTGTTTAGCATTGGGGTTTACTTTGCTATTGTTTGCCCCAGTTGTCAGCAGCTGGGTTCCTTTCTATTATAGCAGTTCAATGGTCATAGGAGTTTTGCTGGTCATTATCATTGTTCTCTTTCAGGTATTTAATCTTTTTAATTCCTTTTGGGCTGGAGGTTGTGCATGTACAAGTTTATTGCAGGGCAGTTTCCTTTTTTCAAAGATTTTCTTGCATCTTGTGCTACACATAAGATGCAAAATTCAGTTCATAGAGTTTGGGGCCAATTTTCTATTAACTTACAAAAATTACTGTTGCTTGTGCTTTAAAAATATCAAACGTGACTTCCAAGCAGTTGACATATATTTTGAGAAATAAGATATGTAAAAAGAAATGTGCATTTCGTAACCTTCAATGTTAAAATATTATGACAATATCTATTACACAAATGGATTTAACATATTATTGTTTCTAAAATTACTATTGAAGTGTGTGATATTTCAGTTTCAGTTTAACTTAAATACTATAGAATGAAAATAAAACAAGACAATAAAAAAATATAAGATAGTAAATTTTGTAAAAGAAAAATAGACAATACTTGTGCTGGTTTTGAAGATTGATAATAATATTTGGAAAGAGTTTAAACATTTATTTATGATATGTGAAATTAAAAATGAGATAATTTTTGTATAGAGTTATTATAACATTTAATATGGGTAAAATTGATATTTAAATAACTTAAATAAGGAAATAGTGGCTATTTTAAATTTGTAATAAAAAGGCATTTGATTATAAGGGAAGTAGAACTCAGGAGGTAACTTACCTGTTTCTCAAAATAACTTTTCATGATTATAAAATAATAGTCATATCTAGTTACCAAATGGTAATACTTGACAAATTAATATAAAGCAATCTTTTATGTCTCTGGAAGCAATAGCAAATGATCTCTTATACCTTTTGCAGTCATTTATTAATGCACTTATTTTCTTATTTTGATGCAGGGGATGAAATTGTTGCCTACTGGAAGAAAAAGTGTCTTCTATCTTACTATTTATGGATCTCTGGTGAGTTCACTGGCCTTAGCTTTATGTTACTTGAAAGTTCTCTGCCAGTTTCATTAAATATATAATACAAAAATGCTCACAATTTATGTATTGTTTCAGCTTGGAGCTGGATCTTTTCTTTTACATCATTTTTCAGTGTTGGTAAATTCTATCCTTGTAAATTTTGGGCTGAATGAAGAGATGCACAACCCGGTAAGTTCAAATTCCCTTATATTTTACTTCATTGTGAGCAAGGACTAGAATATTGGTTTTTGGGCATTTTTTTACTTGATGATGTTTTTATTGTCTATAATCAAGTTGAAATTATTCTTTGTAATTTTTCTCACAGGTCTCAATATTTTTACTGGTGGCAATTATCCTTGCGGGAGCTGCATTAGGATACTGGATTGTGAGGAAATTTGTGATCTCAAAAGATGGAAGTGTGGATGCTGGTGTAGCTCAATTTGTGAAATGGGCGATGCGTATAATTGGAACCACCTTTATTTTGCAGGTGGGTAGCATTCCTTTTGGCTGTATTCTTTATCTAGTTAATGAATTATAATTTTTTTTGTTCTTTATCATGCTATTTGTGTATGGAAACTGAATGTATGGGATGTATGTGTTCTTTGTTATGTGGAGTTGGCTTAATTAGAAAGGTTTTTATTCTGTCTTGCAACTGCATTTTACAGTATTAGATGCTCTTTGATAGATGGATTTTTGCAAGAAATGTCCCTCGTAGAAAACATTGTGTCAATATTGAATATGTTTCGAAAACTTTCTAGTTTATAGTCCACTATTTGTACCTTCATTTATGTACATGTGTTATTTTTTCATTAGCCTGACATGTTTTGTTTCACTCATATAACATCTACCATCTGCTAGCCTGAACTGTTGGATATTGTCATTTTGTTTTAAAGCTTTTTTCAATTAAATTTTCTTGTAGACCCTATGAGAATTGTATCGGTATAATGGTTTTGATGCTAAGCATTCAGTTGTGTTATCAGTGTTATTATATTATGTAAATCACAAGTTCTCTTGTAATGGTCTTGCCCATCCTCTATTGTTTAGTTTCTTACCCCTTTTTTTATTTTATTTTTTATAATTCATTGTCAGAGCACACTGGATACTCCTTTAGCAATTGGGGCTTTGGTTTCTTGCTGGGTTCTATGCAAACTAATAACTTCTCTGAAGTTGCACTCGACGATGTAAGTTTCTCTATAAATTCTTCCTTCAGTTTTTGTTTGCATTTAGCAAGTGAAAAGCTTCTTGAAGTATAATCCCAAGCTGTGGGTGTAATTTCTAAGAGTGGTCATTAGACGGGACGAATGTGATCAGGGACATTGATTATTTATTTATTTATTTTTTCTTTGGGAGGTAGTTGGGGGAATTTCAACAGTACAACCACTTAAAATGGTTGTACTGAAACAAACAGATCTGTAAATGAAGTAACATTGTTTGTAAATGAGATAACATTATCCATAAACTCGGCAGTTGGGGGTGTTTGAAATGGGTTATGGTGTTCTGTTATTCCATAGCATCTATATGGAAAATACTGTGGTAGCTTGGTAGTGAAACTGATGGATGGTTGAAAAGGCTAATCAATTATGACAATTAGTCTGTCAAAATTAAGATTGTAGTTTCTTTTACGACAGCTGTTAGATTAAGTGTATTTGTTTTGTGACGGAAAATGATTTTGACTTGACCTTTATATGTTTAGTCTAGGTATTTTTCATTAAAAACTTTTCACTTTAATGCCATGGAATTGTTTTATGTAGGCATCCATCATATAGTCAGAATGGAAGTCCTTGGATGAAGCAGGGGGGACAGACTTTGAAAAAGAATACTCGTGCTGAATTTCTTAGCAGGTCCAGTCCACAGGATAAGATTTGGAACTCTCGAAGAAGTTTATCTACTTTGCCTGACTCTCCTGTCAAAGGTATTACATCTAATTGTTGGCTCTATTTCTGATGCATTTAAGCACATGATTGCATTCTTCTAAATATCAACTTTTATTATCTTACGTCTGAATTTCTCATAAACCATGATAGATACTGAGTTGCATATCTGTTAATGTTGAATAAATGCAAAATATTTTGCACACCGATCATCTTTTCAAAGAAAACAATGTGAATTCTGCAAGCGCCTCATCAGTTTTTATTTTCGGCCAATAGAATTTCCCTTTAGTTGCCTGCCATTGAACAACGTAAAAGTAGAAGTTTCAAGCTGTCAGCAGTATTTAGTTGATAGCACAATTTTCTGAACCCACACTCTGGCAAACAAGTGTGGTGGCCAAGTTGCTGCATTCTAAGTGGAGATAAAAAGGATCCAAAATGTCCTCCCCCACTAGTACCACTTCCAAGTTAGACGCTTGCAAATTCTTCAATATTCACAACATACTTGTAAGTGGAGCTGCATAGTTTACTTTCCACCTTTCTTTTTCTTCTTTTTGAATCATATTGATCACTTGTAAGTATGTAAGGCATATACGGTGAGGTTTTTCAGCTGTTCAGCCTGTCGTTTGATCTTTAAATTCACCATCTGCATGTTGGTCTGTTTGCAGGTGTGGTATCACTGTCTTCTCAGAGACAAGACAAAAAAGAATACTATTCAACTTACCATAAGATGCAGAAGCGGAAGAAGTTCACAAAGAAAGAGTGGGATGATTTTACACAACAATCCACGCGGCAAGCTCTAGCAGAATGGGCAGCATCTCCTGAATTCACTGATTGGGTTATTGAGCACGCTGACAGAATACAACTCCTTCCAAGTGAGAACTCAAATGATGATCTGGTTAGTGGATCAGATTCTACTGATGAAAACATGGCAGGAAGTGTGGATCGATTTGGTTAGCAATCATATCAGCCAGTGGGGGAGATCACTCATCATAGTTGGGGTTGATGTATGAATTTAGCAATTGTGATTGAAATAGAAGACCATACTAATATGGATTTTTTTTCCTTGAAAGTAGACATGATAGGTCAGTGCTAGGAAGTCAGATAGGAAAATATGAGTCGTTTTTCATTTAATTGACCATTCAGATATAACTGTGAGAGCCTTAAAAGGCAATTTTGCTTTAGCTTTGCTAACCAGTCCAGTAACCATGTCACATATGCTCTACATTCACCAAAAAAGGAAATGTCAGGTATGCTCTGCTACATTTGCTGCATTTGTGTGGTTCAAATGTAATTTCCAATTTTTTAAATTTTTTTTTTTTTTAAAATGTAATTTCCTTCTATACTTTTGACTGAATGCATTTAAATTGCTGTAAAAAAAAACTGCACTATTGCAATCAAAATATTTGGGGGACGTGCTTACAAAATGTCAGTATGTATCCGAAGCAGCATTCTAATTATGTTGATTTTTTTTTTTTTTTTAAATTTTTGATTTTTTGTTTGCTTTATTGATGGACGTGGTATTCAAAATGATAGACCAATGGGCAATTTATTTATAGCACATAAAGAATTGGTGGCATGAATCTATGCAGCTAAAATTACCTTTCCAGTTTCTCTTTACTCATTTTCACTGCAAAACCATGGAGTCAATTAAAAAAATATCTAGAGAATGAACTTAGTTTCAGAGGAAATAACTTGGAGATTTCACCATCGATTACATAATAGCATCGAGCATATTTTACATCTATATGGCTAGAACTTTCCTAGTCTTTTCCACGAAGTGTTGCCGCGAAGCTGACTAAGACTTGGTCATCATCACCCATATAAGACTTTGGGGACTTGAAAACGTATTAATTGTAAGTCTATATAAATGTTAATGATGGAGAACAGGAAGAGGGTTAATTAAGCCACACATCTCAGTCTCTCATCTGGCAATCTATTATTCATGAGTAGATTAGCCCTTAATTCCAACTAATTATTATGTACAGTCATACTTTATTATTTTTGTAAATATTTTGTACAGTAATACTAATATCATATAAAGGATGTATTTGGAATGTTAACATTTCAAAGAATATCTTTTAGCAATATCTATTAAAAAATAGATTATTATCCTTGTAAATGTTTAAATTATATTGCGATTTATACTTTGTTTTTTTTTTTTTNTATACTTTTTTTTTTTTTTTTTTTTTCTCATTTTGATCCTCAAACTTATATATGTCTATTACTATAAATTGTTTTCATCACTTCAGTCTAATTTAGATGTTAAAAAGCATGTATGAATCATGTTAAGTTTTTTTTTAAGGCAAAATGTGTAATTTTGTATCTTCTCACACTCTCATCCACATGGGTCGTCTCCCTCCTCCGCGCAACACCTCCTCACTTCAAGCCTCGTTCGACATTTTCTCTGCCTAAACGTAGAGGAAAGAATGACCTAAAGTCAGAAAATGGATTTACAAACCAAAAAGTGAGGTTCTAGAATACTGCTAAACTTGGGAAATGCTATAGTCGGCGATCTTATCCACTAAGTGGTGAGCGACGTCTTCCACTGCAATGGTTTGATGTGTACAATTATACGCATCTAACTGTTACATTAGATTGACCCCCACCCAGTGGTGAGCAACGTACTCCACTATAGAAAAACCATTTATTATATACACAATTATATATATATATATATTTATAGGATTTTGATATAATAAGGACTCAGTGATGATCTTTTAGTAAAGTCATCTATGTAACAAGCCATGTCATTGTCATCCATGTTGATTGTCACATAAAAAAAATAAATTATCAATCAAATTTAAAAAAAAAAATACAATTAACATTTTATAATTATTACCAATGGATTTCATATAAATTTGATAGGTTGTTACTTTCCTAATTAGATTTTTTTAAAAAAACAATCAAAATATATTTAAATGATTTGACATTATTTAGATGGCGTATCTTGCTGCATCATTACTGTATTAGAATTGTATATATACACCCACACAAACATATATATATATATATATATTTATATAATCCTTTTATGGTCAAGATGTTACTTGTCAACTTTTGAATTGCTTCAAGAGCTGAAATTTAATGAAATCTTAGTGAAACATAAGAGTTTTGTAAAATACTAAAACCTTAGAAGAGCAAAATGAACCCCGATGGACTCATTTAAACTTCAAATATATATTTAAATTTTAGCCCTCAAAATAATTTAAGGGCTGATAAGTAACATTTTAACCATAAAATGATCAGAACATCTTAAACATATAATTTTTCTATATATACATATGTTATTGTTAGAGGTGTCAAATGCACGGCACAACCCAATTAAATGTTAACCTATTAGTGTTCGTGCTAGTTTATTTATTTATCATGCCGTAGCCGTGCTAGTCAATTTCTTTATCGTGTTGTGTCGTGCTCATACCGGCACGTTCGTATTTGTGCCGACCCATTTATATGGCTTGGATAAAAATATTTATTTTTTATTTATTAAAATTAATAAATTATATAAGTATATAACAAATAACTTAAATATATTACAACTAATTTATTTTATCATTTATTTGAAAATTAATATTAATAGAAAAGAGAAACAAAATCATCTTATGTACTTACAAAACTTTAAAAGCGAAAAAAATATATATAAAAATATGTTAATGGAAGTGAAAAAATTTAAATTTTAAATAAATATTAATAAAATAAAATATTATATTGATTAATTTATAAAAAATCACAAAATATTGAAAATATAAAGTGAATTAATATAGTTTATCTATTTATTAATCGGTAAAATATATATGACAGTTTTAAAATACAGACCGCTATTGGCTGTCTACTATTAATGACACATCAATAATAAAATGCCATTAATAACTACTATTATAATTATAATTATATTTTTGTTCAATAAATAAAGATAAGGTGATAATTAAAATAGGGATATTTTTATTTTACCTTTTTTTTTCTTTTTTTTAACATTTTTATTTTATTATTTTTCAACTTGTAAAAAATAATGTAACCATAAAAATAATGTAAAAAAATCTCATAAAGAAGAATATGTGAGTGAGTCTGTACAGGTTTAAATCAGAATCATCGATTTTCAACGTAGATCAAAAGTCCACATACAATTCTATTGTTTTTTATCTCGGATATTTCTCAAGTGAAACTCAACAGGGGTCTTCAGCATGAACCCCCTGTTGGGAGGCAACCGGCAATGAAATTGTTCGGTCAACAATTTTGAAAAAAAAAAAAGCAAATTATTTTGTGCATTTACGAATTTAGCCCCTATTTTTATATTTTTTTCAATTATACCCTCAATTATATTAAGTCCTAAATTAAGAAATCAGAAATTTTGATTTCCCCTATTTACGAATTCGGCCTCTCCCGCTTTTTCTCCCTTGACGCGCCATCCCTCTCCCCCGTTCTTCTCCACCAATGACGGCGCCTTCCTCCGGCTGCCCCGTTTTCTTCCTCACGCCGGCTTTTCAGTAAATCCGGGGGACATTGTTTGACACCGTTGTTTTCCCTGACCACGACCGGTCTGTTTTTGTCGGCTCTCCTCCGCTGTTTTTGAAACAGTAAGCAAGATTTCCCAACCATTGTTCAGAGGGGTTTCACAAAAATTACAAGTATTTGGAATCCAGTTCTTGCATCAAAGTTATAGCTTAATAATCCAAACGTATTTGGCAAAAATGAGGGAGTTAACATCTTTATTTATTGTACAGTGATTAGTTAGGATATAATCATTGACATGCTAAATATTATGTTTAGAAACTTATATTCTGTATAGACATTTTCCAACTCACAAATTTGGTTTAAAAATGTTGAAATTTTGATTTATCATCAAACAAAGCATGCTTTGCAAGGAGAAAAATAGGTTTGGGAAGGATAATATAATTGGATATTCATTTATAAGCTAGGGGAATAACTTAATTGTTGTGTTTGTATTGTATTAAAAGATTATATTATTTCCAATTGCTTTGCTAGTATTATCTGAAATTATTACATAGTTTATGCAAATCCTGCTGTTTTATTAAATACGTGCAGTTATTTTATCTATATTTTGTTTATATCGTGATCTGTTTGGTCACTGAATTTGCTAACCATAAGTAAATATTGAAATTTTACAATTGATATTTTGTCTATTTTTTGAAGGTTTCATTTTGAAGGTTATTAGAGTTTCGTTGTTAGGGTTTCTTTAAACAATAGTATATGGAATATTGTTAGGCTCAAAGTTAATTTGTAGTAGAATATGCTTGAAAGGAATCATATTCTACAAAATACAAAAACTCCTTTCCAATATATTAGTAGGGTTTAGTGATGTATTAAGTTAGCTCATGATTTTGTTAATTGGTATGCGAGTGTATTTGCTGCAGACTGAATTCGAAATTGGGTTTGCCTTTTAAGATCTAAAGGGCCTACACGAAATCGTATTATGTTTGCTAAGCATCATGGTATGTTTTCTCTCGCTATCTCTGTCAATAAATATATTTTGTATTTACGATATTCACTTACGTGAATAATTGGCTGCGTGTAAATTTAGTAACATTGTATCTTGTTTCACAATGCAGTCTTCAAAAAACAAACCAGTATTGGGAGGCCCGTCCGAGCCACTCCAGTCCGAGGCAGGGCTGTCCGATCCAGAGACGTCCGAGCTAGGCCCATTGAACAGTAAAGGGAATCGAAAATGAAAAATCAAAGACTAGTTTAATTATTTGTAAGTATAATGGCTTTGATGTAAATATACGGTGAAATTACTTATGCATTCCTGAAAATGGCAAAGCTCTTTATCCTCGTTTTTTGCAGAATGAGCGAATGCGAAAAGATGAAGCACAACGGACAGCGGCCAACAAAACAGGTAAGTCTGATTTTCACTTTCGTATTTGTATTACTTTGGTTAAAAAAAAATGCTTATTTTGATGCTGATTTTGAAATATATTTTCAGGCTATTAATGAGCTGGGTCGAAAATGGAAAGACCATGACAGTAAGAAGAAGACGCGTTATTGAGGTGATATCGGGGACATCCGCACATTTTACACGCGATGCGTCCCTGAACGCGTGTGGTCTGTGGTTCATGCTTTCACAGAGAATGAGAAGAAGGTTGTTGAAGACTTAGGGTTTGGATGCCTAATTAGGCATAGATTAGCCCTGGTTGATAGATCCTTGGTGCTGTGGTTGGTGGATCATTTCAATCCTTTCAGCCACACTTTAGACGTACATGGGACGGTCTACAATGTCGATCTAGCAGCTGTTGAGAGGCTGATGGGGCTGCCGGACGATGGAAGCTTAATCGATTCTTTCCATGACACAGCTGCATTGGATGTGCTGAAGGTTATATACAGTTTGGGCAAAGGACCTATCCCCATTGCCGCACTGCACTAGATATTGGCCAAGAAAGATGCGACTGGGGATGACTTCATAGTTATCTTCACTATGTTCTTGATGGGGACGACATTGAGTCCCACGTCTTCCGTGTATATACTGAGCAAGAACCTCAGCCAAGTCCAGAGTACGAATTTGATCAGAGGGAAAAAATGGGCAACATGGACTTCAAACCGTCTATGCGAGGCATCCAGAAGTACAGGAATTCCAAGTCACAGTACATCTGTGGATGCTTGCTGGTGCTTCAGGTATGAAAGTAATAATCAATCTTAATTATTTTGAAGTCATTTAACTTGTAATTTAATTACTTGGTGTCAACAATTTTTCTTGATTTGGTAGCTATTTTATATGGATGTTGCATGGGTGGGAAAACATATAGTTTCACGAAACTTACCGGCAGTTTATGCTTGGGGCAATAAGGAGACGAAGAAATTCAAAAAGCTGTTTAATACTTTGCGATCTCAATCTGCAAATCTGGTCAGCTCCTTATCAATTCATATTTAGTGTACATAAAGTTACTTCTTCAGTTATTGTCCATTTTATCGTACTGTAACCGTAATTATCGATTTTGTTCACAGGCTGATGAGGCAGAACAGGCCGGAGACAAGTCCTCCCGGGTCTAGACTATTGACGTAACCGTTAAAATTCCTCTCGATAGTCAGTCTACGATTGATGCTTCTCATAAACTCAGCCTTCTCACCAAGAATGTGGACATAAGCTCGCAACTCTTAAAGCGGGGGTGACGAATGACATAGCAGATTTAGTGAAGTCTATTGGTTTGGTCAAGAAACTATTACGCCGAGACCCCCATGTTGGTGAAACTAGTGGCAAAGTCCGTGCATCGCCGGCCTCTACTTCCCTTTCCCCGGAGAAAGTCACTCATTTACGATACCAATCTGAAACTCGGGCAATCCAACATATATCTACCGATGATGAGGAGCTGAAGAATGTCGAGGCGGCTGATTTTGTGCCAAACAATTCTTCGTCATTTGGAGAACAGTTTGGCCTCCAATTGAGTAATATCGCCGTTCACCTCGTACACAGTGAGGTCTGTAAATTCCACTTCCTTAAAATCATATTGTTTAGTAACGATTAAATTTATTTCCACAAATGATTTACTATTTTTGTACGCAGGGTGGCATTGGGGAAGGTCATATAATCAACGCTGGTCCGTTTCGCATGCATAGCTCTAGAATCAAGTGTGAAGCTTTTGCAGTACGCGTTCGATAAAAATCTTGATGAGAAGTACATTCAATTGTTATGATGCCTTCTCACCAAGAATGGTGTTTTTAAACTTCATTGTTTGTATTGTTTGTATATCACCGGTTTTCCACTTTTCATTACTAACTTAATCATCGCATTGCATTTGTGTTGCAGCTAGGTAATTGTCAGATGCATCATCTTTATTTTACCCGAGTTGATATCCTATGTTTAGCGCCTGGTGAATGTTTTAAAACCATTGTAAGCTACCATCTTTAAATTACATTGCTTATTCTTTCATAAATGCGGTACATTTGCCAGAATTACTATCTTCCAATGTTGTATTTAAACGCAACTCTTTAGGTAATTGACTTAGCCGTGGAAGCTTGCACATATCGTGAAAGGTTGAAATACCCTCCAAAAGAGTTGAAGCAATGGTTTCTGATGCCAGCTTTTCAAGTACGGAACTGTATTTAAGGTTGAAATATGCCCGATTTGGTCTATTTACCTGTTCCATGTCACTATTACTTTGTGTAGGTTGCCTCGATGAAATCTAATGTTGTCAACTTCTACTTGTGCAGCAAAAGGTACTTTATCGTGCAAACACTACCGATGACATTATAGTGTTCGCAAACACATGGAAATTCATATATAATAGTCGTGTATGTTAGAGATAAGGTTGGTGAGATTTGGGATTCTTTACCAAATCTAAGGGAAAGACGCAAGCGGGAGAGTGCAGCTCGTTTGATGGTAAGTTAGCCCTTTTTTTTTGGAACTGGTCTCCGTCACCATCAAAATATATTAATAGATTGGTTTATGCATAAATGCAGCCTATGGTAGTCATGTCGAGTTTGCATATTGTGTTGCGTTGAATTAGTTGTGGAATTTTGTTCCTCAGTAATTTGTACGGTTTTATGAGATAATAGGAGCATCCTTTTGCATGCCATAGTTTGATTGCCAAATGTTTTCTTATTTAGTGCCCGAGTGATCAACCATATTTTTTTTCTACGTTGCGTGCAATTGTGTTTATATTGCTTTGTATGGGTGTGTGATTGAAACATTGCACCGCTATGTTTTGAGCTTTTATGAAACTAACATTTCATTGAATCGTAGTTAAAGGCGTTAGATCTCGTATTGGCCGAAGAGATAACAAGAGTGTACAAAAAGCGGTATTTTTTTGAGTCCTTTAGCCTCCGTAAATAGGTCAAATGCACCTCTCAAAATAACAGATTTGATTGCGGCCTATTCATTGTCAAGTATATGAAGTCATTCGATTTTTCTTTACTATTATTTTTCAGCCAATGTCATAATTAAATAAAATATATATATATATATATATATATATATCTCTCTTTGAAATTGTGATCATTTTGCTTATTATAACATGGATATATTGTCATCTAAAATGTGTTTGCTAATTTCCATGCTTTCGTTGTATTCCTTGCTGAGATCATCAGGTGCAGTGAGGTGCAAAGATAGAGAGAGAAGCACTCTCCATCTTTATTTACCACATCAAATTTACCATGTTCGTGCTAATTTATTTATTTACTTTGTTGTATTTATGTCAGTCTATTTATTTATCGTATTATGTCGTACTCGTACTTATTCATTTATAAAGGATAAACATATTTATTTATTTATTTATTAAAATTAATAAATTATATAAGTATATAACAAATAATTTAAATATACTACAATTAATATATTTTATCATTTATTTGGAAATTAATATTAATAAAAAAAACAAAATCATTTTTATGTAATTACAAAACTTTAAAGCAAAATAAATATATATAAAAATATGAGAATGAAAGTGAAAAATTTTACATTTTAAATAAATTTTAAATAAATATTATATTATATTGATTAATTTATAAAAAATCATAAAATATTGAAAATATAAAGTAAATTAGTATAGTTTATGTATTTATCAATCGTTCATGCTAGTTATGTTATAGGCTGATGTCGTGCCTGACTCATCATGGATTCGTATCGTGCTTAGCCTATGGGCTTTCCAAGCACGAATATAATGTGCTTCGTGCTTTACGAGATATGATTTTTATCGTGTCATGCTCAATTTTAACGTACCGTATTTGTGATGAGCCTGTGCTACCCAATCCATTTTACACCTCTAGTTATTGTCAAGATGTTTTGATGGAAATTTTATCAGATTTGTCACTAAAAATCTATTTTAATAACAAAATTGAAAATATCATCATTAAAATCATACTATTCGGAGACGACAATTTCATAATTGTTACTAAAACATATTTCTTAGTAATAGTATTGATAATAACATTATATATATATATATATATATGCTATTGTAAAGTATACATGACAATTTTAAAATACAAATCGTTATTATTAATCTACTATTAGTGATACATAATGGCAAGATGCCATTAATAACTACTATTATAATTATAATTATATTTTTGTTCAATAAATAAAGATAAGGTGATAATTAAAATATGGATATTTTTATTTTATTATTTTTCAATTGCGTTTCATTGTAATACATGTTTTTCTTTTTTTTAGAAAGAGGAAATATATTAAAAACCAACAGTATACAAGAGTCTAAATCAACTTGTAAAAAATAATGTAACCATGCTTGGCCTTCTTCTATCCAAATTTAGTGAGCATAAGAAATAGAAATGAAAATATCAGAGTTAAAGTCCTATTTGACAGAGCTTTTAAAATTTAAAAGCTATTTCTGTAGATATTTGGATAATTTTCTGAAAGTATTTCAGACTTCCAAAAGTTCTTTTAACCAAAATTTCAGTAAAATATAGCTTCTTGAAAATGCTTTTTTTTAAAAGCAAAAAAAAATAGAAGCATAAATAAAAGCCCTACTTAGACATGGCTAAGTAAACTAGATATCTTGAACAATAAAACAATTTACTACTAATATGATTGTTAACGCATTCAGTTTTTATTTTTGATTTTTAGTTTTTGTGTATAATTTATAGTTTATGGTTTATAATTTTTGTTTATGATTTTTGATTTATGTTTTTGCTTAAAAATAAAAAATAAAAAACAATAACCATTTTTTGTTTTTGTTTTTATGACAATAAAAACTTGTTTTTGGTAACCATTTTTTTTTTCTTAATTTTTTGTATTTTTTTTAAAAACTTTACAAATGAATTTATATAAATATATATTCGATTAAAGTCAAACATTAAATTTTGGTCATTTCATGATTGTGAGTTCGGGTGGTCTAGGATCCTGGTCTGGAGGTGTATAATTACTTAATTGTAATATGTTAACAATCAACAAATATTATAATTTAATAATTGAATGATCAAAAATAAATAATATTGCATCTTAGGATTCCATGTATACCTTATATACATCAAATTATAATTTAGTATATAAGAAAAATATAGAAAATTCAAATCTAAGCAAAAAAGTTATATTAATCTGGAACAACCTCCCTTCCTTATATGTATAGGAAAATGAGAAGGAAATAAAAAAAAAAAAATAGAAGAAGAGGGGAAAAAAAAACAAAGTGTGCAGTTCATCAGATGCAATGGAAGAGATAAGAGAGAAGGGAAAATGAAGAAGGAACAAAAAATAAATTTTTTTGTTAATATCTTATTATATTACACGTTTTTCAATATTATAAAATGTTATTTTTTATTTAAAAAAAATACAATTTTCTTATTTATTTTCCAATCGTTAATTTTACTAAAATTTTATAGACGGCAAAGTTTGCATATGAATATTTTAAAATTTTTAAAATTAAAATGAATTTAAAATAAATTTTAAAAACTACAGTTAAAATAAAAAAAATATTTTATGAAACAAAAAGTAAATTAATAAATACCGACCTCTTCTCTAATATTGACAATTAATCAATCAACTTTAGTGTCAAAGTGCACCTAAACCTAATTAATGATGATATTTTCTTTTGTTGACCAAAACTCTAGGTCTTCCACAGCACATCACTGTCCATGTCCAAGACCAACTTGGGCTATATTTTGTCTACTGGAAGACGAGAAGACTTTTGAGTCGTCTTTCCCCGTTAAAACATAATGGTTGGTGGGTTTTTTTAATTTTATTTTTTTTCTGTTGAAATTTAAAACGCATTGGGTAGGTGCATGATTTGATTAGTTTTGCATTTCTATTCGAATTTTGATGCAAATCATGATTTAAATTATAGTGAACTTTTATAGGTTCATCATGCTATAAATTTTTTTATTTTTAATTAATATTTTTCTATATTTTAAAAATAAAAATTAAATGAAATGAAATTTTAAAAATTAGAGTTAAAAAAAAAAATACTTTATGAAAAAAAAAGTAAATTAATAAATACTGACCTCTCCTCTAATATTGATAATTAATCAATCAAGTTTTAGTGTCAAAGTGCACCTCATGATATTTTCTTTAGTTGACCAAAACTCTACCGGTCTTCCATGGTACATCACTGCCCAAGACCGACTTGGGCTATATTTTGTCTATATGTTGTCTTGCCCCTTCAAAACACATTGGTTGGTTGGTTGTTTTATTTTTATTTTTTCTGTTGAAATTTAAAACGTATTGGGTAGGTGCATGATTTGATTGGTTTTGCTTTTCTTTTCGAATTTTGATGCTAAACAGGATTAAATTACAGTGAATTCTTCGTAGTATAAAATGAAATAATATTTTATTTATAATAAATAATATTATTTATAATAAATAATATTAATATATTATATGTAATATTTTATCTATAATAAATAATTTTAATCTATAATAAATAATTAATCTATTATGTTTGATTCATATGTAATACTTTTGAAAAATTATAATAATATATATACATATATAATCATATTATAGCATGAGTAATTATGAGAATATATACCTAATATTCTATGTAATTTGATGCATGCGTACAATAACATAGGTCTGCATATATATTATAGTAAAATTATATATATATATATGGCATTTCTATAATATCTTAACTTTAAAAAAATTACTGATAAATTTAAAAATATAATTACTAAAAATAAACTATCAGTGTTAAAAATTTTAAATTTATCATTAATAATATATTATTAGTGTTAATTTTTATTTAAAAATTTCTCTCTCTCTCTCTCTCTCTCTGTGTATATGTATAAATCTATACCTATGTGCTTTGACTAAGTATAATGCTTTGATAATTCCAAGATAAGCATTGTTTTCTTTTTAATTTTATCTTAGGTGTATATTATTACCAGCCAATGTCATAATTATATAAAAGATATAAATCTTTGGAATTGCGATCATTTTGCTTGTTATAACATGGATATATTGTCATCTAAAATGTTTTTGTTAATTTCCATGCTTTCGTTGTATTCCTTACTGAGATCATCAGGTGCAGTGAGGTGCAAAGATGGAGAGAGAGAGGCACTCCTCAAGTTTAAGGAGAATCTTAAGGATGCTTATGGTCTTCTTTCATCTTGGGGCAAAGAAGAAGAAAAAAGTGATTGCTGTCATTGGGTTGGAATTGAGTGCCACAACAAATCTGGTTATGTTGTCACTCTTGATCTTAATCAAGATTCCTTCCTAAATAGTTCAAACATATCAAGCGGTTTAAACTACAGGGTTTTGTCAGGTAACTTAATGACTAGTTCTTCATTGATTGATTTGCATTACTTGACTTATTTGGATCTGAGTCAGATTGATTTTAGAGGGAACCAAATCCCAAGTTTCTTGGGTAAAATGACTTCCCTTGCATACCTTAATCTTGAGTATGGCAACTTAGAAGGCTTTATTCCACAAGAGTTTGCAAACATGACAAAACTTACACATCTTGACCTTGCCAATAATATGCTTGAAGGTGAAATTTGGAAATCCTCTGTTTGGGATATCTGTGGCTTGCGTGCACTGTCTCTGTCTTATAACAATTTCAGAGGAGAGCTTTCTGAGTCTTTTTCCAATTGCAAACACTACTCTCTTGAGGTTTTGGATTTGAGTATGAATCCAAACATGGGGTCATTTCCTGATGTCACACCCTTTTCCTCTTTGAAAGAATTGAGGCTTTCTTCAAATCAAATCGATGGAAGAGTACCCGAAAATGTTGGACATTTATCCCACTTGGAGTTTCTTGATATTTCTAATAACTCCTTAGAAGGTGTAGTTTCTGAAACTCTCTTTTTAAAGCTATCCAAACTGAAGTCGCTGGATTTATCTTTTAACAAATTAGTAATAAATGTAAGCTCCGATTGGATTCCTCCTTTTCAATTGGACATCATAATGCTTTCGCATTGCAAATTAGGCCCTCGATTTCCAAACTGGCTTCGAACTCAAAAGTATTATACAGAGCTTGATATTTCGAATACGGGAATTTCAGATTCTATTCCCAATTGGTTCTGGAATCCATCGATTGGATTCCAGTATGTTGATCTTTCTCGAAACCAAATCAGTGGAAAGATTGCAAACTCTTCAATAGAGTGGGAAACTTACCCTGCTATAGATTTGAGTTCAAATCATCTCGAAGGTCCAATACCACCTTTTTTATATCAAGTGTCTGCACTGCGTCTTTCCCAAAATAAAGTCTTGGAAATCAATTCTATATGTGATGTAGAGGAAGAGTCACAGGTGAACGTTTTAGACATCTCACATAATCAACTATCAGGAACACTTCCAAATTGTTGGTCACATTTCAAAAATTTGAGATTTCTCAACTTGGAAAACAATTACAGGTTATCAGGCAAAATTCCCACCTCAATTGGCTTGTTAACACAGATTGAGGTGTTACATCTAGGCAACAATAATTTTACAGATGAACTACCTCTATCCTTTAAGAACTGCTCTGAGTTGATAGTTTTCGATGTGGGAGTCAATAACTTATTTGGACCAATACCAAGTTGGATAGGTGAAAGTCTAACAAAACTTGTTATCTTTGTTGTGAGATCAAATCAATTCAATGGAAGCATACCATCAAATATATGTAATCTACAATATATGCAACTGTTGGATTTGTCTATAAACAACATCTCTGGAAGTCTTCCAGAGACGTGTTTTGGTAATTTTACTGAAATGAAGAAAGTTGGAGCCATAATTCCAGGGATTTCTTATTCCTACACTAGCTCTAGTGGTCCAAAGGAAAGTAGTGTTACGATGCAAGATGACAAAGTACAAATAGTTTGGAAAGGTACACTTTCTGAATTTGGAAGTATTTTGGGACTTGTAAAGAGCATTGATTTGTCATCCAACATGCTAAGTGGGGAAATTCCTAGAGAAATCACTCTGCTTCTTGGGTTAGTTTCCTTAAATTTATCGAGAAACAATTTGAGCCTAGAAATTCCTGCAAAGATTGGCAACATGAAGGGGTTAGATGTTCTTGATTTGTCAAATAACCAATTAATTGGCAAAATTCCTGAAAGCCTTGCCATGGTTGATCGCCTCGGTGTGCTGGACTTGTCGAATAACAACTTGTGGGGTAAAATTCCAACAAGCACTCGACTTCAAAGCCATAATGCAAGTGCATACATGGATAATCCTGGACTCTGTGGAGATCCACTCCCTAAAAGGTGTCCAGGAGAAGAACAGTTCCTTTCTAAACCGACCCAAGAAGGTGGGGATGATCAAGAAGACGAAGACGAGTTTATAAGCCAAGGATTCTATGCAAGTATGGGAGTTGGATGTGCTGTGGGATTTTGGGGTGTTTGTGGAACATTACTCTTCAACAAAACATGGAGATTGGCTTATTTCAAGTTGCTGAATGACTTGGTTGATTGGATTTATGTAATAGTAGCAGTGCGCAAGGCAAAACTCTTGAGAACGTTCAAAAGCTTATAGGTAAAATTAATGTTCAAGCTCTCCTTCATTATGTATGTGCTATGTTTTTTTTTTTTCAAATTTTCAAGTTTTCTTAAAATTGTTTTGAAGCTGTATTCTAAAATGTTTCTAAAAGGAGAAATTTAATTATTATTTGTATCTTATATTACATATGTATACTGTTGTTTTTCCCATATGTTGATGGTATATTAATTATTATTATTATTTTTTGATTAATTGGAAGGCTTTTGCATGTCCAAAAAATATGCTTCCCTTCAAGTTAAGAGTAAGATAGCATTGGTGAATTTTTATTACAAACATATGTGAATATATTTATTTAAATTTATGTTTACATAATTTTGTTTGTTTATTTGTTTATTTTGTCTCATTTTTTTTTTTTTTGGCTTGCTCTGAATGTAGGTTAAGAGATAAGAAGCTTGGGGAAAGTTCATTCAATGAGTCTTTCGTATGTACTTGTATGAAGTGAAGCTGGTTGATTATATAGTTGCTAATTTCACTGCAAAAATATAGTTGTTATTTTATATATGTTTTATTATATTTGTGATTGTATTTCTGTAGAACTGTAATAATATTCAAAATTCCAAACATTTGGTGTTTGTATTCAGTTTACGATAATAAACCTTGTCAATTTCTTTGCATTTTTTTATTTTATTTTATTTTTTAAATTTCTTCACCCCAAAAACTCCAAGGTCTTTCCTATTCCCAAACTCTCATCGCAGCCTGACCTCCAGGAGGAAATCAAAATTTGGGTTCTTTTTCTCTGCTTCCAGCTAGAAACAACGCCGAGGGCTTTGGCTAACCCCCCAGTTTCGGAGGCCGTCGTTTCGGATGCGACGCACGTTTCTCCTCAGTCTTACTCTGTCAAAATCCCAATTGGCGGTAGACATGTGAGTTCTAGAATTTCGGTGGGGAAATGTATAAATTTTGAACTATTAGTTATCGGCTATGTGGCAAATTAAACTGTTTTAGTTGTCAGTTGTGTGGTAATTTCACTTTTCTCGAGTTCACATTCCAATGTTGTGATTTTGTTCCGGGTTTCTCTTTTCCTTGGGATTTTATACTGCTAAATAAGATTTGAATTGAAATGGGTTGGGCTAGTTCCTCAAGAATCGTGAAGTTTGTGAAAAAAAAAAAAATTGTCTTTTTAACGTTTACAACGAAGTAATAGCTTTAAATTTGACGAGAGGTTGAGTAAAAACAATAAAAAAAAATCCCTTCTGATTAAAAACCAATGATAAATGAATCTACTAAATACTGTTTTGCTAGTTGGGATTTACTGCTAACAATTAGGTGAAGTTTTTGAAATATGAAATCTTGGTTGGTAAAAAGAAAATCTGCAAAATCCGACCCTTGGTAATATGTTGTTTATTTATTTAGCCCTACTAAATGATGGTTATGTAATATAGATTTGGGATCTTTACTGATTCTGGTTGAAACTGGTCATATTGGAAGACAAGCCAGTGCCTCTGTTACTGTAACAGATAGAGAAACGGTAAGTTTTGACATTCTTTTAGAAAATCCTTTTAGTTCAAATTTCTAGAAGTGCATATTCAAGTTACCTTTGACCACTTATTTCTGCATTCTGATGTGGCTGAATTTCCGTGTGTTAGAGAGTTTGGTTTGTGTTAGTTGTGTCCTAGATTCTGTTCTTTACTGGTTGAATGCATTATGGGTTTAGGTGTTAATAAAAACTGGAAACAATGGGAACATGTTTTGCCTACTCTTTTGATCATGGTTTGAAAAAATGGCAGTTTGTTGTGGGATGAATCTCACGAGGTTTTGATAATTTGCAATTGATAAAAGATTTGACTTCCTATTGGAAACTAAGTTCTAATGATTTCATTGACTATCCATCTATAGAAATTGTTCCTAGAAATTATTCACCAAAAAAAAGGGGACATCTTTATGTTACTTGAAGACTTGCATTTCCCTGGTTCTAGAACTCCCTTGAAACTCTTCTTTGAGCTTGTTCCAAGTCTCTTTTCTGTTGAACAGACCATGACTCTGGTGAAGATAGTGTCCGGGACAGAGGAATGAGTGGCAGCCAATGCCTTGAACTTATTGGCAATCTCCTCACTGTGTTGCTTCATCTGAGCCTCAGTGGGGTTTGCCCTCAGTGGCTCTGATTCCACTCCTCCCTTTGTGACCTCCCATAGGGCAAAAGCTTGCAAATAGGCCTTTATTTTAATAGACCATATTGCATAGTTTTCACCTGTGAAAACTGGTGGAGAGGGGGCTGAAAAAAGGGCTGAGGCCATGGTTTTCTGAGAAGAAAACAAGAAGAAGAGGGTTGGTTTGCAAACTGGTTTTTCTCTCTCAAGAAACAAACAGTTCAAGACTCATTTGGTATGGTTGCTTTGTATGAACAGAGCCCTTCTAAGATCAGTTAAAGCTCTGATACCAACTGAAGGTTCTGGCTGAAAGCTCTCTCTAAGAGGAGGGAAAAGTTGCAGAAAAACTAAAGGAGAAAAAAAATACAGATGAACTAAAAATGAAAAAAAAATCAGTATCCCACATTTTCATTAATCCATCAAACATATATACAACACTAGCTTGAACAGTAACCCACACCTGATCTGGCAAATTATGCAGCAAAGCCATGCTTCATTAAATGACAGATTTTGCTAACTAAGTGCCAAGATTTTGGCTTACAAATTGGCTGCTAGCAGCAACAAAATTTGAGCTAAACGCAACCATTACATTTGAACCAAAAATGACTAAGACTTAACAGATTCTTGCTGGTCTGGTTTGTATACCAGAACAGCAACCTCTGTCTCTAATGCATCTTCCAACACAGCAAAAGTGCCGTCTCTAACAGGTTGCATGCAAACTAATCACATCTCGAAGTCGCACCGGACAATGTATGTTTCCGTATATACATTTGCTTTAGTTTGTGTTTGCATTTAGCAAGTTAAAAGCATCTTGGAGTATATTCCATTGCTGGGGGCATAGTGTCTGAGTATTCATTAGATGGGATGAATGGGATAAGAGGCATTGACTATTATTATTTTCAAGAGGAAATAAATACAAGAAAGTCTCCAAACTTCCCACCCAGTGTTTTGAATCCGACCTAGTATATTATTTTATTATTATTTTCAAAAATTGATTAGCTAATAATCATGAAACAGGGCATTAATTTGATGAGTACTTTGCGTTTTTTGTGAACTGAAAATCATTATTATAACTTACAGAACATGTCTAATCATTATTATCAAATTTTCTTTGCAAGCGATGTCAAAATGAAAGACCAATTAATGGGAAATTTATTTATAGCACATGAAGAATTAAAAAACTGTTATTAAGGGAGAGAAGAGAATTGGCGGTATGAATTAGTCTACACCCCTAAAATCACGATTCAATTGCTATATATTTTATTTAAATTGCATTAATACTGCGTTTTATATCATATGGCTACATTTATGTATATATAATGAAACCAAATATATAAGCCAAATAACTTGATGTGCTGCTGAGTTGCGTGCCACGTTAATAAAACCAAATATATAAGCCAAATACTTAAAAGACTTTCGGGGCTGTCCTTGCCGATCGACTTTAAAACGTATTAAGGACGTGGACCAAGGTGGTTGATAAATATTTATCTCAAATCATCATGTCAGGACCGCATTACCAAAGTCCTGACTGCAGGACTTAATCACGCTGACTAAGTCCTTAAGTAGTCAATTAGCACCAATATTTACTAAATTCCACAACCAAACTCCTAAATGCCAGAAAATTCAATAAAAAATTTCGGCAGAGTTTCATCTGTTTTTGGAACATTCCCCAAATACATATAATTGCAAATCCTGCAAGAAAACACATTCCTATACATAATTCAATCTACCAGCACACATTTCCACACAAACCACATTTCGGTAAATAATTTTAACAGTCAATAAATATATATATAATTATCGCAGCTGGACTCAGTATAAAATCTGAGCTGCCTACATACCCTTATTACTAGGGATCAAGCTACCTGTAGTTCTTAAAATAATTTTTGCATTTAACAATGAGAATGCAAATATACCACTCAATTTATTCAGGACATAAGTCCAACACATGTATAATCATTCATACACAGACTTAGCAATAAACCATCAATCCACCACAATATTTCATCATATATTTAATTATAAACAATTCGTATACTGCATAATCATCAGAATAATTAAACCTTAATAATATTTCAATCACTTTTAGTTTCAATAAACTTCCCAAACCATTTAAAAGAATAATACTTAGATATACATATTATATCAGTGAAAAGCCACAAACGCATATACGAACTAATCATATATACCGGGCGTGTAATTTCTATATACGAAGGACATTGCAGTGAAAAGCCACAGACATATATATACGAACACATCATATATATACCGAGCGGGTAAGCTAACCATGAAAACCCCAGTGAAAAGCCACAGATCATATATGTGAACAAATCATCATATACCGAGCGGGTAATAACCATTTCTGTGAAAACCATTGTCCTTCCATATATTTAAAACGTACTTATATATAATATCATAGCTTGGCGGCATAATCCATCGCCCAAGCACAATAATCTGGCGGCATGAACCATCGCCCAATAACTTGGCGGCATAAAACATCGCCCAAGTTACAACATCCCTACTTGGCGGCATACTCATCGCCCAAGTAGTCACCAATCATAATATCCAATATTACCCTCCCTACTCGGCAGCATACTCATCGCCCGAGTAGTCACCAACCTTGTTAAACCCGGCGGCATACCCCATCGCCCAGGTAGCACACAGTAACATACCACAGAATTATTCACAACATTTACTCTATGAATGTAAATCAAATAAAAGAATTAAATGCTCAATTCAATTCTCGCATTCACGATAATCATTTATCATAACTCCAAGTTTCATAAATTCATATCAATTTCATTTGTAAAATCACCAAATGAAAAAAAGCAACCATATAATGTATTCCATACATTCCATAATGGTTCTCCTTAAATATGGAGTCCAATTACAATCACAATCTCAAGAACATATCACTTTCATCAAATCAAACCCAAACAATAAATCATCCATTAGCAAGTATCTCAATCAATCTTTATACACATTCATTCAATATTCAAAATATACACCATCATCTCAACAAAACTGAGGTAAAAGGAATATAACTCCAATCCATAAACTAAATTTCAAATAATAACTAAACTGACCAAGATCAGGATCTTACCAGACCTGCAACTCAACCATTAAAACAACAGCTTTAGCTGCAATCACAAAACCACTAACTAAAACATCAACTTCAATTAATCTAAAACCAAAATAGAAATCAAGTCATGCTTCCATATACGCACCTCCAAACACACACATACGGACATTTATACATTCATATACATTCATATATATATATATATATTCATATTACATTCTTCATGGATAACTCAACTACATGAAGGATTTAAATACACCAACCATGAATGCTCTAAATTTACGAAATTTAATATAGAAATCAACTTCTAACCGTCATAGAACTTAATTGCTTCATAAATTATCATAAATATTATGTAATGACATTCTAATTTTCACCAATAATCCAAATCTAGCTCAATTTAAGCAAACTTGCACATACTCATCAATAATATGCAAATTATATATCAAAATAAAGCTTGAGGAATGGGTAAAACAATGATCAACTTATCTTGCCCAATTGCCGCCGGTGATGGCCAAAAAATGGCCGGAAAAGTCGCGGCTTTACTTCCTCTTTTCGTACCGATCAAAAGAGGCAGCTTCGTGTTAAATGGAGGGTGGAAACAGGTTTAGAAGGTCCAAAATATGCGGAAAGGACCACACCCACCGCCGGAAACACGCCGGAGTCCGGCGATCGGAGGAAAACGAGTCCATCGGCTTCTTCAAGTTTTCCGGCAATTCAACGGGTTTCACAGCCAGAAATTGGAGTGGGAAGGTAGAGGAAGATCCGGGCTTTCTTTTCTGGGTGGTGGACGAGCTCGCCGTCGCCGGATGTGGTCGGATTTCCGGCGAGAAGCTTGGCTGCGTGGGTACGGTATGGGGCACGGTTCTGGTCGGGGAAAGAGGGAAAGGGAGCTGGGGCTTCTTTTCCCGGTGAGATGCTAGCCCGCCGTCGCCGGAAAACGGAGCAATATCCGTTGGAAAGGCCGGCGGCACAGTAACGAAGGGAAAGGTTGGTGTCGGGCAGAGGAAGGGTCGCGCCCGTGAAGGAAGAAGGAGGTGAAAGTCTGATTAAATTGGACCCATTGGGAAAAGACCAAAATGCCCCTGAATTTCATTTGGCCATAACTCTTAAACCGTAACTCAGAATTAAGTGTACCACTAGTCTACGAACTCGTATTGACGAGCTCTACGCTACGGTACTAAATTCAAAACTAAAACATGTCCACAAAAAAAGTCAACCATGGCCCACTCATGGTCAAACCGGTCAAAGTTGGTCAAATTTGAAAAATTTAATATTTTCTTAAAACGGGATGTTACACATCATGAGTATGGGAAATGGTCTAATCCATAGTTGGTTTTAACATGTCATGTTTTCCCACCATTCGATTACATAATTTTTATTTTTTTTAACTTAAGAGTATTTCCAACAAATAAATTTGGTCCCTAATAGATTATTTCAGCGACGGCATGTATTTGGTTGCTCCCAATATTACAATTATTAATTTATAATTCGTTTAAAAAAAAATTAATCATTCTAGTGACCAAAAATTGGTATCTGTTATCTTCTTTTAACCACCAAAATATTATGGTTGCTAAAAGAACAGTTCTCACCAAAAAAACTCTTGTATTTGTTTCTTGAGAAAATTTTTACTGACCAAACTAAAATTTGGTACCTAAAAGTGGAAATCAACAACCAATGTCTTGGTTGCTGGTTATTAGCAGTCAACTTTTCTTGAGTATTTGCTACTTTTTTTCAGTGACTAAATATTTGTCGCTAATGTTGCTTTTAGGAGCCAAATTTACTTGGTCGCTGAAAAGTTGGCAGCAAAATATCATTTTTCTTGTAGTGAAAGGTTAACCTATTGCTTCAATTGGCTTGTTGAGGGAGAAGAAGCCTCAAAACTTTTCTAAATGCTTTTTAGGAGAAGCATGTACATATATATGATTATTGATTTGTAATAAAAGAGCAAAACAACGTGGTTCCAATCTTCAATGGGGGTCGTCTGATAGTTTTTGGTTTTCAAAAAGCGTCATTTTTGTATTTATATTTATTAATTTTAGAATGACAGACAACGATTTACTTTCACAATTATTTTGAAATTGTGAGGAAAATTTTCCTCCATATATAGTTTGCCGTGTGGTGTATTTTCCGTGAGAATTGGATATTCATTATTTGGAAAAAAAAAAATTCATTAAAACTTTTGAATTTCAGTGACAGCCTTTGCCATCACAATAAACTTTAATCACATTTGTGACGGACATAGAACCGTCACAGAATACTTTGGAATTTTAATAATAATGACAGAAACATTCTTCTCCATTACAGAAATTTGAAAAAATTCAAAATTTGAGTGGCGCAGCAAATTATTTTTGTTTTCAGTGAGAAATTCATACTTGCCGTCACAATTAGACAAACGTGATGGAGATAGTGTGACGGACTTTAATTTCGGTCACAAATTACAAAAGCTTCAATGACGGGAAACCAACCGTCACAAAGTCTTTACTGTCACAAAAAGTACCTTTTTTTTTTTTTTTGGGTAGTGTCGGAGTTCTTATGAATTAGAAATTAAACTTAAAATGGCTATCTTTCTTGTATATATACCCGAACTCCCATTGCCATGCTTGATATATAGAGCTTGCATCAAATTCGAGACTGAAACTGATACTTCCTATGATATATATGCCACCATTTTTTACATAAAGGAAAATAAAAGATACTGATCAAACATCAAGAAAAATTAACAAAGTTAAATTTCCTAAAATTGGACTGTCTCAAGAGTACTATAGTGCAAATTTCACCTTTAATATTGTTTAATTCTTCAAACAGGGGTAAGTTTTTAAATTTTAGTTGTTTGTATTAAAGATTGGGGGATTATTAATGAGAATTCAAGGTCAAGGATTGATTAGCTAATAAGAATGAAACATGCTTTAATTTGATGAGTACTTTGCGTTTTTTGTGAACTGGTAATTACCATTATTATAACTTATAGAACATGTCTTTACATTCATGGAAAAATCATTATTTTTCAAATTTGCTTTGCAAGCGATGTCAAAATGAAAGACCAATGGGGAATAATTTATAGCACATTAAGAATTAATAAACTGTTCTTAAGGGAGAGAAGAGAATTGGCGGTATGAATTAGTCTACACCCCTAAAATCACCATTCCATTTCTATATATTTTATTTAAACTACATTAATACTACGTTTTATATCATATGGCTACATATATGTAAATATATAATAAAACCAAATATATAAGCCAAATAACTTGATGCGCTGCTGTGTTGCGTGCCACGTTAATAAAACCAAATATATAAGCCAAATACTTAAAAGACTTTCGGGGCCGTCCTTGCCGATCGACTTTAAAACGTATTAAGGTGGACCAAGGTGGTTGATAAATATTTATCACAAATATTCATCATGACTATTGGAAATGGTCTAATCCTTAATTGGTTTTAATGTACATGTCATGTTTTCCCACCATTCGATTACATAGTTTTAATGGCCGAGATGATTTGTCATAAACATTAGTCAAAACATGGCACGTGGAACAGGCCCTATATATATATATATATATATATATGTTAATAATATGATCTTTCTATAGCTTAAATTGCAATCTGTTAAACATGAGTAGATTATCCGTTCAAATTGCAGTGCAATCGTTTCTGGTGCTTTACTTACTAAGAAGTCATGCTGTTGTATCCAATTCCAATTCAAGAGTTGGAAATACTCTCAAAACCAAATGCATTGATGAAGAAAGGAGAGCTCTCCTCGAGTTCAAGGACAATCTTCTTCGAGACACTCTTTCTTCTTGGGGGAATGCAGAAGCAAAAAAGGAATGCTGCAGTTGGGATGGAATTGGATGCGACATCAAAACTGGTCATGTGGTCATGCTTAATCTTTCATATATGGATCTCTCCACAAGAGGTAAGTACCTGAGCCCTCCACTGATTGAGTTGCGTTATTTGAATTATTTGGACCTCAGTGGCAACCACTTGAGTGGGAACACCATCTCAAGTTTGATTGGGAACAATATGGTTTTCCTTCGACAGCTTAATCTTTCTGAAACTCAAATAGAAGGCCACATTCCTGAATCTTTTGGCAACATGACTGCCCTTTCACACCTCATTCTTTACAATAATGGGTTAAACGGCTCCATTCCTGAAGCTTTTTGCAACATGTTGAGCCTACAACACCTCGATCTTAGCCTCAACTCTTTAACTGGTTCCATTCCTGAAGCTCTTGGAAACATGGTTAACCTTACATACCTCAATCTTAGAATGAACCATTTAAAAGGTTCCATTCCAAAGACTTTTGAGAACATGACTAGTAGCCTTGCATATCTTGATCTTGGTTCTAACGAGTTAGAAGGTGCCATTCCAAAAAGCTTTGGGAAAAACCTGGCTTCCCTTGCATACCTTGACCTGAGCAAAAACAATTTAATAGGTTCCATTCCAGAATGTTTTAGCAACAGTATGATTATGCTCACCTACCTTTCCCTTGGCCATAATCACTTAGAAGGTCCAATTCCTGAATCTTTTGGGATTAATGCGTCTAAACTTGAATACCTCGATATTGGGTTTAATCAAGTTTCAGGTGAAATTCCGAAATCCATTTGGAACATATGCACTTTACGCGAACTGTTCATGAATTCAAACAATCTCAGTGGACACCTCCTTGCTGATCAGCTCACTCAGTCCTCATCGTCCACCTGCTCAAATCACTCTTTACAGAAATTGTTTCTACATGACAACCGAATCACAGGTTTATTTCCTTATGATCTTTCATTGTTCTCCTCTTTGGTTTCTTTGGATTTTTCCTCAAACCAAATAAGTGGAAGTGTACCTCCAGGTGTTGGCCAATTAGCAGAGTTGGTCTATCTAAACATTTCAAATAATCTTTTAGAAGGTGTCATTTCTGAAGCTCATTTTTTGGAACTCTCCCAACTAAGCTACTTGGATTTATCTTCAAACAGATTGATTTTCAATGTAAGTTCTGGTTGGGTTCCTCCTTTCGGATTGACTGACATACGCCTTAGTTCTTGCAAGCTGGGTCCTAAATTCCCAAGATGGCTTCGAACTCAAAGCGTTCACAGTTGGCTTGACATTTCCAACACCGGAATTTCAGATTCAATTCCCAGTTGGTTTTGGGTCACAGCTAGTGATGTACTTGGAAATTTTAATGTTTCTAACAACCAACTCAGCGGAATCATTGGGAATAATTATCCAACTCTCTCTGCAACTACAATAGATTTGAGTTCCAATCAATTAGAAGGAGCGGTTCCAATGTTTTTGCTAGAAAGAATACTAGTACTCAGCCTTTCCAGAAATAAATTTTCAAGCATAGACTCCATGTGCGGTGTCACAGAACACCATTTGAAAGTTTTAGATATATCACACAACCAATTATCAGGGAAGCTTCCAGATTGCTGGTCGCGTTTCAAAGACTTGGTAGTTGTGAATTTGGCAAATAATTATGAGTTATCAGGGGAAATTCCTACCTCCATTGGATCTTTAACTCGTATCAATTCATTGCATTTGAGCAGCAATAAGTTTATAGGAAAAATACCTTTGTCGTTGAAGGAATGCGAAAAGTTGACAGTTATTGATTTGGCAGACAATAAGCTTTCAGGACCAATACCAACTTGGATAGGGAAAGAAGGAGCAAAAAATCTTATCATCCTTAATCTCAGATCCAATCAATTCTATGGCAACATCCCATCAAGTCTTTGCCATCTGTCACATCTTCAGCTGTTGGATTTGTCTATGAATTACAACATCTCCGGAAGTATTCCTAAATGTTTCAACAATTTTTCTTCAATGAGACAGAGCTATATTAATGGAAATGCTTCTACAACCATCGATCATTTTTATTACATCTTTACTTCTAGTGATGAATCAACGGTGCCAGCGACATATGCGGACCAGATACAAGTAATATGGAAAGGGATTCTCTCGCAGTATGGAAATACTTTAGGACTTGTAAAGGGCATAGATCTCTCCACCAATATGCTTAACGGGGAAATTCCACCAGAAATCACTGACCTCGTTGGATTGATTTATTTCAACTTATCCACAAATCAATTACATGGACAAATCCCTCGAGGTATTGGTAAGTTGAAATCATTAGATTTTCTCGATTTGTCCAACAACCACTTTTGGGGTCAAATTCCTCCAAACCTGGCTTCGATCGATCGCCTTAGTATGCTGGACTTGTCGAACAACAACTTGTCGGGGAAAATTCCAACGAGCACTCAGCTCCAAAGCTTCGATGCGGATGCATACATGGGGAATGTCGGACTCTGTGGAGCTCCACTCCCTAAAAAATGTCCAGGAGAAGAAAATGCAATGACTCCCCCTTCGGCATCTACTGCTGAAGAAGATCAAGAAGAAGAGTTTATAACTCGTGGATTTTATGTGAGTTTTGGGGTTGGATATGTGGTTGGATTTTGGGGAGTTTTGGCCACATTGATCTTCAACAAGTCATGGAGGTTTGCATATCTCAAACTGTTAAATGATTTCACGGATTGGATTTATGTTAAGGTAGCCGTGGGGAAGGCAAAATTGATGGGGACACTCCAAGGTTAACAAGGTAAAATAATTGTCTCTTTCTTCCTTGAGCACACACATGTAGATATGTATTTGCAGCCATGCATTAATGTCATATAATCTTTCCTTTACTTTGTCATGGCATATGAATAATAATACATCTATCTGGCATGTGCACCCTCACGATCTGTTTTCATATATTTTTTATTGAACACTCTGTTTTCAATTTTTAACTTTTATTTATCTTACAACATTCTTAAAGGACTTTTTAAAATAAAACGTATATATATTTTTTTAATTATCAACATTTATTGCCCTATATATATATATTACCTAAATCATCTTTTAAATATTATAATAGTAGCATGAAAACTTGTAATGTAATAAATTATAACAAATATAATATTGAAATAAAAATACATCTGGCTCTTTACATTTTTTGGAGAGATGAATCCATTCCGTATTAAAAATTCAACATTAAAAGTCTATTGGGGATGCTATTATTCTAATGTTTGATGATATAAGTTACTGTCGGTATATACAATAATTAATATATTTGATGCTACATATATAATACTTCTCTTGGTTTTTCTATAAGCTTGATGATGGTATATTCTCCAGGTTAATTACAAGCTTTTTGCGCATGCATGGAAGTTAGGTGTTTGCCAACTGAAGCTTCTGTTCTATATAGATGAGAGTTAATAATTTTTGATGGTGTTAATGATTTTCTTTCGCCATGTAATGTTGTTTCTAAAGTATGTGAGGATTTCTTATAATATGGTCTATTTGTACTATCATGTTATATTGTCATATATTGATAGGCTAATTGCCTGGTTTGACATGGTAATTAAAATTATGATTATGCAATTAATCTTGCCTTTATTCATTTCATCAATTCATTTGCACTTATGTATTTTTTTCTTTTCTTTTTGTAATTAGTAAATTTTATCATATCTTGCTTTAATATTAATCAAAAGAGCCTTGGTGTATGAAAATTCTTAGAATAGATGAGTTTATTATCATAGCTAAATTTAATTTAGTCATTTTTAGAATTTACATACTGCGAATGTTTTATTTTACGACTAACTAGAAAAGAATGAAGGCAAGCACTTCCTTCCTTCTAATATAACGGACACATACATAAATATTGTTATTTGTAATCAAAAGTAACCATGTGGATAGAGGGCGAATCTATATATTCCTCTTTTATAATTATTTTCTACAATAATGTTAACATCCCAAATATTTCCTTTATATGATTACTAGATTAATGTACATAATAATTAGTTGAAAAATTAATTTTTTTTTATAAATCATTTTATCTCTACAATAATTACATTAGTATTTTTTTTGCTAAAATATAACATTTTTAAAGTTCAAAAAATTTGCCTAATATTATCATGTATCTTTCTTTCTTTAACCTTTCAAGTTTATTGTTAGGAAAATTTTTATTTAGTTAAATCAATGATACTTACATGGCAAAAGTTTAGTTTGACCTGATAAATTTCAACACGACACGAGCCTTTTCATATTTTAAAAAGTTTGAATTTGCATATGTCAACACAAAATCTTAACATGTCGGATTTGGTGAAAAAAAAATTTATACGTAAACAACATGACACATACACAATATAACACAATACTAAAATTAATACAATATAAACCTACCCATATTTTTGAGAGTTTGGGATATAACATGACACATTGTTAGGTTTAAGTTGAGCCATTAGATAAAATGATAATAAATATTGTCTATAATCAAGTTGAAATTATTCTTTGTAATTTTTCTCACAGGTCTCAATATTTTTATTGGTGGCAATTATCCTTGCGGGAGCTACATTAGGGTACTGAACTACAAAAAAAAAATGATCTTTTGTGACAGAAAACTTTGTGACGGATATTATTCCATCACTAAAAACCTATTATTTGTGACGCTGCAATACTATTCTGACACATTTGCTATAATTGTGGCAACAATAAAATTACCGTCACTGAAAACTCAAAAAAAAATTGTTGTGACAATGTGTAAAAAAATATATATATATTTTAAATATACAGCTATAATCTGTGACAGTTATGCATTGTCACAATTGCATAAATATCACTAAAACCAGAGTAAAACAAAAAAAAAAAAAAATCTATTTTTAAACTATTATAATCTCATTTCATTAAAAATGGGTTATTTTCAAACTCTTCTTCTTCCTTTCTTCATTCTCTCTCCCCGATAACTCTTCCTCTCCTCCGTTGAAAATGCAAGCACCATTCTGCCGGAAATCAACCATCTTTCCGGCAACGGCAAGATGATTCGCCACCTGAAAAGTAACTTTATAAACTTTTTTTTTCTCCTTATTTCCCATCCTCTCTAAATCAGAAACCCTAAGATCTTCTCAAAACTCAGAACTCCCCCATGCACGACATGATCGGATCCACCTTGTGACGGTTCGTCATCAATAGCGATCGAACTTTGGTGGGGATTTGCAGAGATATGAGGAGCATCATCTGATGGAGAGCTTCAAGCGAGACATGAGGGAGAGCTTCAAGCGGGACAGAAATGGAAACATCAATGGGCAAAATGGTCAATGGGTAATTTGTTTCTAAATTAATGTTTTTGATTTTGTTTCCCTAATTCATTTCCCTTAGTTTGTTTGTTTTCGGCAGTAAAGATTGCTGAGATTTTCCCCTTTTCGAAATCCCAAAGTTTTGTTATATATTTTGTTAATTGGTAATTTTCTTGATCTTTGATAAAATTGCATTATTGAAGTTGCAAAACAACTTGCACTCGTGTTTTTTATAATTTGTTTTATGTTGAAATGCCAGGGTAGAAGCAACACATATAGGGATAGAGTTGCTGAGAGAAGAGCCTTGCATCGTGGGTTTGGTAATTCATGTATACGTTTGTTACGGGGATTGCTAATTTGTAATCTCTCCTATTTTCTTACATTGGCATTTGTGTGCAAGATGAGGCACCGGGGAAGACCACAAAAGGCTTGCTTGAACCAATTCAAGCTGAAGGTAACATGGACAATGCTGGAATGGGGTGGCCTCGAGGAAGATCCAAGCGGAGGAAGATCTAAGTATTCTATCCAAACTCATGAATTTAGACCATTTTTTTTAATATTATGTTTTTTGGAGTTTGTATTTATCTGAGATACTATTAGAATTTTGTCTGGTTTTATTGTCTTAATTAGACTTTAGCTTTCTTTAGATTTTATTTTCTGGTTTTATTAGATATTAATAGCATCTCCGATCGTTCAAGATTTTGCTCATGACTTTATGTCTTCTGTAATTATCTAGTTTTTAGTAGCACTTTAGTTATATTAATCTCTTGAATTCCTTCATTTGTGTAGTCTTTCTTTCTCACCTTTCTTCTCCTATGTCTTGGTATTTTGTATGAGGAGTTTGTTGTATAATTAAGCCATTCTTTGTTATCTAAGATCTTCATTAGCAACAGGGTAAATTTATTGGTTACCTTGTTGGCATCGTATATAATTTTTGCTTGGGGCTACTGAATAAGTGTGGCCTTGCATTATTTGAGACTTTCCTTTGACTCAACAGTTCTTAAAGATCTTTGCATCTGTAATATTTTGTTTCCTATGATATGGGATGTTGGCCAGCTCAAATAGCTCTGTATTCACCCATGTGGTGAATGTTTTTAAAATGCTGAAGCGTTTTTAATTATAGTAATGAATAAACATAGGTCATTTAGATTTACTTTCTAAATGTTTTCTTATGTAGTATATTCACAAAAGACAACATAAATGTTTTTTGTGGTAAGTTTAGGAACCCAATCACATCTTTGGTTTTGTGGACATTAATAGGCATCTTGTGTACTTGCTGTATCATGGAGTTTGCTGGATACGATAGGAATGTTAAATTACAATCTATTAGTAATAATTTTGATAAGATTGATAGAGGACTGATGGTAAGCCATAAAAAAAATAAGTATCACAATGAACCGAATGCTGTCACATACGTACAAGCTGCCATGATCTCAGTGCATTGAATCTTTTTACATTAAAAGGCAACCAGCCTTGATAAGAAATGTCAGATTGGAAGCCAGAAGATACAAGAATGTCGACAAAAAATTGAGGATACATGGGCTAGTGCAAGGGAGGAAGCTGCTAAATGTAAGGCAGCAAAGGACGTTATTAAAGCATTGGCATTCAGGGTACTTTTTCTCTCAATAATTATCACTTTTCAGGTTCACTGTATACTTTGTTTCTCTTACACATGTTCGAGACTTAAGATTGGAATTTATACATGCAAAACATTGACATCTAGTTATCTTTTGTATTCTGTTTAACCAAATACGTGATCTATGAAACTCTTATGCTCCCTTGTAATTAAATATAACTTCAGAAGTCTGACACATATCAAAATGTTATCCGATACATAGAGAGTAGGGATTGATTTATGTTTTTTGGTTGACTACCACCTGATTATTTTATCAATCACTTTGTTGCATAGCAGTCTTTAGACAATCTCCTGTCTCGAAGCCTTCTAATCATTGGACAGGAAGCTAAACAGTAGCTGCAATATATTTAATGGTAAAAATTCCATATATTTATAATAAATTTGTCATCCCAAGAAAATCAAATAGCTTGATTTACTTTCTATTACATTGGATTCTAGGTATAACTGTAATTTGACCTTATATTTATAATGAGGTTGTCATCCCATGAATATCAAATAGCTTGATTTGATTTCTATTACATAGGATTCTATGTATTAACTGTATTTTGAAAAGGTGTTAGCAAAATGTTGCTTTTCTGTTTACTATAAGATATGACAAGTCAGTTCATCCTTCTAATCTCTCACCTAAAACAAAATGAATTCGCTAACGTAATCAGTTAGCCTATGACTAATGGTACACATATTGCTACTGCAGATTCACAAAATGTCGGAGAATGTCTCGGCTGGAAGAGAAGCCAAAGATGTGGTTTTTTGATTAACTTTCTGTTGTTGATTAACTTTAATGTGTTTTTATAGATATTTATTGTTAATCTCTTTTGTTATTCTATTTAATAGTCATATATTAATTTTTTGGATGTTAGTCATGTCAGGTTGATCTAGTGAAGGATGAGAGTCATACATATTTTATCAGGTTTCTTGATAGCATGGAAGCATATATAGAATAGCCTGCAATGGCTGCATTTGACTCTGAGAAGTAATTTTTTTTTCTACTAACTGGTCTTGATTTGACTATTTACTGTTTGTTATTTATTTATTTTATATGTTTTTGTTTATGTTTCTTAGGCTCTTGCATTTGTCAAAACTGAGAATTTCTACTGGTGTAGTTCCTGGTGCTGCTATAGCTGCAGCATTGCTTATTTCAGATGGAGGGGGTACAATCTCATAGCGGAATGTGGAAAATTTGATATTGAGTTTTGATTACTTATTCACAGGGCTATCAAATTTTGCTTTCTTGAAATGCTAGTTCCCCAATGGTGAGATTACTTTGAGTAAGTTCAAGTTAATTCTTATTGTGGGTGGGTTCAACTGCCATCACTAGTGCTTATCTTTATAGTTGGTTAAAGTTATATCTCTTTGGTTATGCTATTTCTTACATTAAAGAAAATTTTCTTTGAAACGTTTTTGGGAAAAATGCAAGTCTCCTCCACTTTCTCATTATGTGCATACTGAAACATTGTGCTTTCTTGTAGGATTGTATTAACTCGCTCTCTCGCCCCCTTTTTTATATATGTTATTGTTAACTTTAATATGCTCTTGTACGGTGGTGTTTACCATGTTTGGGAGTAGAGGAGAAAGAAGTTCTCATATATTTGGACATGCATCTTTTTTTCTGAAAATACATATTCTTACCCTTTTTTGTGATGATTTTCTAGGTTGGATCTTTCAGAAGAGATAACTCATCTTACAAAACTTAGCCAGCTAGATCGTTTTATGAGGCTCCTTGTAAACCGAAGCCAACCACAAGAAGTTAATAGCCTTTCATGAGAAGCATGTTGTGAAATTTAATCATAATCTCAACATGTTGATAGTTATTTTTTGAGGGACACATGGTAGTGTGATGTATTGGAAATTTTTTCAATGAAGCATGTAATATGACAAGTGCTTAGTGAATAGTTTTTGAACACTTTATATCAAATGTTCTAATGTTAATTGAATTTTACAGTGTTTGACTACTTATTATATTTGAATTGTACTACTTACTGATCGTATTCAATGGCCTGTGTTTGAATGGAAGAGACAATATTAACATTAAAATGGGTGAATAAAAAATTACTGAAATAAAAAATAATTGAAAAAATGTAGCTGGAAAAAAAAATGCCTATTGTGACGGTATATAGATCGTCGTAGTACTTTTATTGTGACTGTCTACCGTCACAAGACTATCACAAATGTTATATTGTGACGGTTCATATCGGACAAGAAATCAATGTAATATATCATTGTTTTCACAAGTGACGGTATATAGATCGTCACAGTATGTTTACTGTGACGGTCTACCGTCACAAGACCGTCACATATATTATACTGTAACGGATCAAATTTCGTCACTGAAACTTTGCCGGCGGTGACTCGCCAGAATGTCAAAATTTCCATTAATATTTGTGACCAAGTAATGCTGTCACATAAAGGCAGTTTTTTGTTATGAAGAATAGTATTCTGTCACGGAAACCCTTTTGTGTCGTGGGTATTGCGACGAAAGTGTGACGGATACTAATCCGTCACATAAAGTGGTTTTAGTGACGATTTTGTCACATATACTAGGCTTTGTGACGAATTTGCTTCCGCCACAAAACCCCTATTTTTTTGTAGTGGGGCTTTAGGCATTTTATAGGGGCTCAAACCATGGATTTGTTCCCTGCACAGGACAGACAAGCTTGTTTCCCTGTCCGAAGCTCGTGAGATGTTGAAAGCTGCAAAACAGTAAGCCAGGAAAACTGCTCCTAATATGCCTCAGCACCAAGTATGCCTTGATGTTATTGAGGAAGGCATAGTTCATGTACATTCCTGGGTTGATGTACATTCCTAATTCATTCACTATTAATGTACGCGCTAACATATTAAATTGTCAATGCAATAGGCGAGGGATATGAAGCATTTGGTTTTATCAGATACTGCAAAAGGTCTTGTTCATATATTTTTTTTCTCAACGTGCAACATCAAAGGTAAAAGATTTATATATATCATTTGTTTTGTTGAATATTTGTATTTTTGCTTTCCAACACATTTAGATCAGTTTATTTGTACAAAAACAAAATCCTTTTATCAGCATTTTTCAACAACTTATATCCTCTGCAGGTGCCAAATGTTACTAATGTTGGGCTAAAACCAAGGCCTATAAAGAAAGTTGCTATCATATGGGGTGGTCTGATGGGTTCCAGCATAGCTACAACTATTCTTCTGAGTAATATTTATGTTGTCCTTATGGAAATCAATTATGAGTTTCTTCAGAATGGCATAAAAACGATAAAAGGTGGTTAATTCGTGCACATGAATTCTTGATGTTGACCTTTTCTTATCTTTTGTGGTATCATTGATTTGTAATGGCGATAGGTGGCTGTAGTTTTGATCATCAATAAAAAGATCTAATACAATTTTAATCTGTCAATCAATTGTAGGAAGAACTAAAATGTTGTAATATCTAACTGTATATTCGTTATGCTTTATTAAAAATATTTTTATAAGAATTAATGTTAGGAAAACCTAAATTTGGACCTGAAAAATTCATAAACAAGAGGGATAAGATGGTGCTTTTGTCAAAATATCGGGAACACTCACCATCATTTTTTGGAAGTGACATTTGAATATTTTATGTAGTTCTTTAGCTGATTTTTACGTTTAAGTTGGCTGAGTTAAAAACTCTAATATTAGAGTGGTAAGTTGTGACTTAACCGACAATTTATGTTGGTTGAAGTTGGCTGATTTTTATTTTTTATTTTTTATTGGTGAGACTTATTATTAAAGTTTTTAATTTAATGTCCTTATTTATTCCTGCTAAGTATGATATAAATATATGGTGTTGCTGCAGATGAATTTGATAGTCTCTCTGCTGCTAAGTGGATGACTTATTATTTGATCACCAGAGTCTATAGAGTCCATCTTAGTTTACATTGATAAATTTGCTCCTTAAAATGTTGATCATAACTTTATCATAGAAATTTCACTTTGTCTCATTGGTGAGTACAATGTTTTTATTTCATTCGCAGGTACATGGTTCTGGAATATATTTGTAGAATATGCAGAGTAAAATAAATGAATTTAAAAAGTATGTATATATATATATACACACACACACACAAAATTCTCTCTATGTATATATATAATTTTAAAGTTAAAAGTGGAGTTCTTTAGTGTGAAAGCATAATGTTTTCAATTTCATATATATAGTTGATAAAGTTAAAAACTAAACCATTCAAGGTTATCCAGTGTAATTAAAATGAATGCATAGCAAAATTATTTGGATGCGTTCGAATAAAGATTAATGGCAAAGTCAAATACATATACATTGAAGATTAATATTTAACTGTAAAGGAATTGCCTATAGATTCTCTCTAAAGGAAGAAACTTTTGTATTAGAAATAAGCTAGAGGCCACTTCAAGTAAGTCATCATTTTAAGACTAATAATTTTTTTAAGTACATATATTTTTATTACAAAAGAAACCAATTACCAAAAAAAAAACCTTCTTTCAAACCACAAAACAATTTTTAAAAGGCAAAAAATAAATTGGCCAATAAATTAGTAGTTGATTATGCTAGACATGTGCAAATAAAGTTTCACATTAATTAAATTGTATATAGGAGGCATATATATATTTAACTAAACATATTTTTAGTACATATAATAGAAAATAATATATTGTTAATTATAACTAATTAGCATACATTTTTTTTAAATTGATTATAACTTTTTAATTAATTTAGTTCAACTTGAGTAACATTAGTCTTAAATGAATAGTATTGTCTATAATTGGTATATCATGGCTGAAAAGTAATAGATGTGAATATTCTGGCACAAACTGATAGAGTTGTGTTTAATTTAGAGTTTTTGAATTTAGATCTGAATGTCTATATTTTTTAATTACTTTATTTTAATAAAGAGGAATTATTTAGTAGCATTTTTGGATTTATCCATTTCAAACCGTTTTCCATAGCATATTTTTTTACCTTTTTAAATATATTAAAAAATCACGAATAATAGTTGGAATACAATCCTTACAAAAATATTAGCTAGGGTACCAAAAACAAAAACATTAGTTAGCAATGTAGTCTAGCAAAAAGTGCCTTGGATTTCAAATCCACGGTGGGCCTATCTTGAGGCCCAAAGACATTATTTTAACGATACAAAATTTATGCATACTACAATAATTTAGCTATGTTATATTTACTATAATTTTGTTTCACAATTTTGTCTCCTTGTGTAATATTTATCCAAAATATATAATTTTGTTTCATACTTAGTAATAATTTTTCATAAGCTGTAAAATTACTCTTGTTGTCAAACTGAGTAAAATTTTTCATATCAGGCAATAGTTATCCGTATTGAGTAATATAAATTCAAACTGAGTAATATTTTTACTTTTCAATAAAAATTTTCAATATTAGGTAATAGTACTCCATATCGGGTATTTTTTTGTCTATATTTGGTAATTTTGTCTTACTATATAATATTTGTCCAAAATACGTAACTTTGTTCCATACTTAGTAATATTTTTCCATAAAATTTGTTATATTAATCAATACTATATAAAATTTATTCATACTTGGTAATATTTTATTTTTCATATAATATAGTTTATAATGTGTAATATATGTCTATTAAATATAATATTTATTTATATCCTGTAATATTGTCAAAATCAATAATATTATGTAATATTCATCTATAACATATAATATAAATGCATAATCAGTAACATTTTTAAACCCATTTAATATAATTAAAATATTTAATTAAACACGTGGCCCTTTTTTAGCCATGCATTTGGTTTTCCTGTACAGTCACTTTTTTTTGGCTATGTTTTTGCCTTTTGCAACCTGTTATACCAGGTTTCTTTTTTCTTTTTTAAAAGGAGATTTGCCATGTGTCATACATTAAGAGGGATCTCCATCTATACTTATTTTAAAAAAGTTCACTTAAAAATTCTCTACAGAAGGATCAAATACGTTTGAGTAACCTATTTATAAAACTTGGGTGGGAAGATTTGAAAAAGAATCAATTATTTTTATCTTCGAGGAGCTGATCGGCCAAAACAGGGGAGAGGGAAGAAGAATAATTGTTTTCCAGGCCAGGAGGTGATTTGTTCAAAAATATCCTCGTTCTTTTATATTTAAAAAAAAAAAAAAAAGCTTATGTGGCAATTCTAAGCTAAGTGGCAAATTTTGATAATCTTTGTGGCAATTAATCTATATATAAGTACAAAACAAACACAAAAAAGTTCATCATCCACCAAAAAAAAAATGTGGAAGCAAAATTGGAAATTATGTAACAACATATGAAAATGATAATTTAGTAAATGGAAAATGTTAAAAATAGCCAATTAAAAGAGGGAATGTCATATAATGAAATTTTAGTAATGACAAAAAAAAAAAAATTTAGAATATTTCTAACCATAGAATTTATGGTGGAATATAAATAAATGAAGTCGAGATAATATTTTTAAAACCTAAACTGAATCAATGGATTCCATGGAACCCAATGGATTCAGTTCAATCCGGTCTAAATTTTTTAGATATGATCCGCATGATTAAAAGTGGGGACCACATGCTATATGTTCTTCCCTTTTGTTTTATAAATTGAACAGAAAAAAACTTGCCATAAGGTGGGTATGGCTTTTTCCTTTAAAAAAGAAAAAGAAAAAAAGGGTCGGCAAAGCATTTATTATCCTTATTCCTTAACGTTACAATAAGATTATCCTATATGCGCTTATACGCTAGAATATGCCCTACTTTCCAATTAATTAAAGGAGAATTTCCACGTGGACGATCTTAACATATCTGCTTTCTAATTACTGCTATTCACGTTCAATTTTTATTTTTTATTTTTTAATTTATATATTTTTTTAAATAAAAAAAATAGCCATAATTTTTTTTATAAAAAATTAATAAAATTTTGTTTGATAATTATTTTATTTTTACTTTTTGATATTTTTTAAAAAAATTTAAAAAATTATACAAATTCATATTTAATTAATGTAGAACACTAAAATTTATCCATCTAGCCATTCAGGTCTTAATACCATTTAATGGTTCCAGTTTTTAGTTATATCTAGGCAAACCTAGGTTTTAGCTCTATACAAATAATTTAGAGTATCAAAATTTGACCCCATCTAGACAGTTTAAAATTTAATACAGTCGAAGCAAACTCGAATATCAACCATGTTCAAGTAGTCTGTGATTTTAATATCAACTAGAAAATTTTGGAATCCATCCCAATCCGACAAAACCAAATATTTTGTTTCTGGTTTTATTTTTTTTTTTAAAAAAAATACCAAATTCATTTTTATTTTTCAAAAAATTCAAAAATAAAAACAAAAAATGAATGAGTACCAAACATCAATTAATTAACATGTGTATCATTACTTACATCGTAACGGATCCTACTCAAATCTAACGTTTTAATTAAGAGTTAATAAGTTTGTATACATATAATGGGATGAATTATGTATATATATTTTCTATACTTTATTTACTATTCTATTGTTTTTATAAATCGCAACAATCCCAATCCAAAAATATAAAATAAATAAAATAAAGTGATGCTAATATTTCAATGAGTTATAATAATGCCAATTTCCAACCCTGTAAATTTTGATGTACATTTTTATATTTCCAATGAGTTAGAGCTCTTAAACTGATAATTTTGAAACCCCTCTTCATGCTGATGAAAAAGCTCAAGAAATTATCCATCTAAATATATATGTATATATAACATCAAAAAACCCTAAAAAGGTGAATCAGAAGGTGATAACTCACCCAATTATTTATAATCCCGAAACACCCTTCAATCAAAAGAATATAAAAAACTTTTTCAGCAAAAAAATAAAATAAAATAAAAAACTGTAGGCAAAATCTAGAAAGAGGATAATGCAATAATCTAACGACTTAAACAAATTAATATTGTCTTTTTTTTCCCTACATTCCAGAATAAGTTAGAAAACAAACATAGTTTTCTAAGTTATCTTATCTCCTTATCCTTTTTATCTCAATAATAATTGTGAGTTTTCTTTGGGAACCAAAAAAAATATTTTGGAATTTTTCATTTTGTGTAATTTATTTAAAGTACAAATTCTCAAAAGACACAAAAACAACTTTCAAATCACATATTTTGACCAAAGAAAAGAATTTTAATTGCACAAGATCATATATCCCGTGTTAGATCAGTTCAACGGTCAATAACAAAGAGTTAGATTTGCAAATTTTACATGCGAAGCAGTGGATAATTAAGTTTATCCGCAACAGTGCAACACGTTATATGGATATAGTGGTTCTTTCTCTCTCGCCTCTTTTCTTTCTCTGTCGTCTCGTCCCATTTGCAAAACGCGGGGGAGAGAACAAGCCCTAAATCACCTCCCTATCCGGATCATGTAAATCGGATATTCGGATCCGATCCGAATTACAATTGCATCTTCAGGCTTCAGAGAAAGAGCAATTGTGAAATAACTTTCGGATTCGAATCCGGTTTCTGGAGCTTCAAAAACCCGAAAGCCATGACTCGGAGGTGCTCGCATTGCAGCCATAATGGGCACAACTCAAGGACGTGTCCGAACCGAGGTGTGAAGCTCTTCGGGGTCCGATTGACCGACGGGTCGATTCGGAAAAGCGCGAGTATGGGCAATCTCAGCCACTACGCTGGGTCCAGCTCTGGTGTCAATCAGGGCGGGGCAAACATTCCGGGTTCGCCCGGAGAGACTCCAGACCACGGTGGAGCAGCGGACGGTTATGCCTCCGAGGATTTCGTACCTGGGTCATCGTCAAGCTGCCGTGAACGGAAAAAAGGTAAGTTCTTTTCTCTGTCTTTTTTGCTCTCTTTTAATTTGATTTAACTTAAAATTGATATTTGTGTTCATATTTAAATTTGGATTTTAGTTTTTCAAAATATATTTTGTTCTTAGTTTGAATGAAATTAGAGCAGGAAATGGACTTGATACAGTGAGATTATTTTTCTTTTTTGGGGGGTAAAAATTAATATTTTAAAGGTTTTTAATCACGTCTTACTTTTTCCTTTGAGAGTGTATTATGTCTTACTCGACTGTTATTGGTATAATTGAGATCATGTTTCATTTTATGGAGTATACTCTTTAATATATAAGTTTCTAATATAAGTATGCTGAAATACGATTTGGATTGGTGGTTTTATACTGAAGAATTGCAGTACGGAATTTATTTGATTAGAAATGCTTTTTGGAAATAGAGGGCCATAAGAAACAAATTTAGAACAGTGTATTATTAAAGATGCACGTATTTAAAATGTTCAGCATATAAAAGGAAGATGTTCTGATGACATGTATTTTCTAATTAAATTGAGGAAGTGAAAATGAGGCCCATGAGTTGGGTGCTTAAATTTAAAATGTCATTTGGTTTTGGGTAGTTGGTCACTTCAAATGAACATTTTTGGGTTTTGTTTTTCAAATTTAGATGATACCGCAGTAATTTATACAATAGTCATGCATATCACATGGAAGATAATATCTGACTTCTTTTTCTAGGGGTAGTTGTGACTGTGTATCTTGTAAAGGTAAAACTAATCCCTTCACGTAGAAATTGTACACTCCTTAACATGAAACTAGGGCATATATTTAATACGTGTTTGGATTGGGTAAATTTAGTTGTGTTTTTAGGTTAGAGTAACTGGTAAGAAGAACAGAATTGTAAAATGAGATTTTATATGATAAAAGGTAAAATCAGCTTTTTGATTGTGAGTTATCAAGTTTGTTTTACGTAAAGTAAACGAAAGTTTGTTTTTGTGTTATATGTTAAGTAAAAAATTGGCAAGACAGAGAGTCTCAATGATTCAACATTTAGAAAATTAACTTTTATGGGATCCTTTTGCTTTACAATTGTTTAATTGTACTTTCCGTGACCATTTTGTGTCTAGAATAGCTAATATGTTTCTTCTGCAGGTGTTCCATGGACTGAGGAGGAACATAGGATGTTTTTACTTGGATTGCAGAAGCTTGGAAAAGGTGATTGGCGTGGAATTGCACGCAGTTATGTCATATCAAGAACGCCTACTCAAGTGGCTAGCCATGCTCAAAAATATTTCATCAGGCAAACTAATGTATCTAGGAGAAAAAGACGTTCCAGCTTGTTTGATATTGTAGCAGATGAAGTAAGTATCTCCTCTCTATTTGTTGTCGATAACATACCATTATTCCTATGTCTTTATGCTCTTTCTTTAAAGATGTGTTTTACCAATTTGCATATAGGTTCACCCCCTCACCTGCACCAACATAAAACTGCATGGAACTTTGTCATTCCAATGATTGATATGGTCTTATGTGCTCTCCTAATTTTTCTGACATGTTATTTAATTGCTTAGAATAGGCATTATTATCCTTTGTTGGAGAACATCCTGGTTTTGAAGACTAGGCTTCTTTTTCTTTTCTCCCTGATAATTTTAATCTTCACTGACTGCTTAAATAATATCATTTTGCTAATAGTACCATTTGTTCTCCATTTTCCTCCTTTTCTTTTTCATCCTAGTCTTTCCTCTCCCACCAAAATATGATAATATTGCTTGAATACAATAGTCAACTTCTTTGAATGGTTAGAATTTGTAATGCAAGTTGGACACCGCCCTGGCTTGTAGAGTGCAATATTTATTTCTGTAGTTATCCTCGGTATTTTGGACAGAACCATAGTCATTTTCCTCATTTGCATATCTTAGATATATAATTTGGTTGAAGTTTTTGTTTGTTCATGCAAGAAACTTAAGCAAAATATTATAAGTGGACATATACCCTTTTCTTTTAGTTTTCTTGGATATGTTTATCCATGCTTTGTTGTTCTCTTTCTACAGTCAGGCGATACTACGATGGAACCACAGGACTTCTTGTCTGTCAACAATCCACAGCTTGAAATTCCAAGCGAAAATCCATTGCCTGCTGCTACTGCACTTGATGAAGAATGTGAATCAATGGATTCTACCAACTCAAATGATGGAGAATCTGTTCCTCCAAAGCCTGATAGCTCACAGTCCTGTTACCCAGTAATATATCCTGCTTATTTCTCACCCTTCTTTCCATTTTCCTTACCATTTTGGTCTGGACATGGTAATAGTACAGAGACCAATAAGAAGGAGACGCACGAGGTGCTCAAGCCGACAGCAGTGCATTCAAAGAGCCCAATCAATGTTGATGAGCTCGTAGGGATGTCAAAACTGAGTTTAGGAGAGTCTATTGGTCATTCTGGTCCCTCATCTCTATCGCTGAAGCTGCTTGAAGGTTCATCTAGGCAGTCTGCTTTCCATGCAAATCCAGACTCTGGCAGTTCGAACATGAATTCGAGTGGCAGCCCTATCCATGCAGTTTGATTAGATTTTAGGTCAGCTAAAATGGTGATGAACATCACAGGTTACTGTTAATACATGACTAATACTAATAATGTGCAGTCTGGTTTGGGTTTAGTTATATTTTCTCTGTGGAATCAAATAATAAGGTTGTTTAGTTTTTACTTCTATTTTTATTTTTTTGTTTATATTAATTGGTTCTTGCTTTAGGCTGTAGTGTATTTGGTCAAAAGTATTTATAATATCTGTTATATTATGTGTCCCTTGAATTATTTGGTTTATTCCTCTTGCTTTAGCGTTTGATCATGTAGACACGCTTGCGTAGATTATTGCAACAACTATTCATCTTCTTTATTCACAAAAAAAAAATAAAAATTCATCTTCTTTTCGTTGATATTTTCTTTTAGCATTATAGATTTGTTTTATTGACCAAACAGTGATTGGCTCACCCCTATTTTCATGAAAAATCCAGGATGGTTCAATTTGATTATGCATGGATCTAGGAACTTCCTTGAAATTCCCTTGCCTTGTATCCTGATATTTAGCTTAAGGTTAACGGATGACCAAGTTCATAAAACTTCCCTTGTAGTTTGTTCAATTTAATTCGTTAAAAGACTCAATTTTCTTTAAAAATAAATTTAGAATAAAAGATCAATATACCTTTTTAGTGTTAACTTTAATAAATTTTTATTAACTATAAAAATGATTTGTAAAATATACAAATCTATGAAAACTGATTTGGAATTATACAAATAAGATATTTATGAAATTTGTTCTGATATTAATTCATTAATACTGGACTAGTTTTATAATGATATTTATAATTAATAGCTTTTTTTTTAATAAAGAATATTGTTTTTTACATAAATTGAAAAAAAGGAAATTTATCACCAGCCTATAAATCTAAAATCAACAAATTATTATTAGTGTTTGAATAATGAACTGAAATATTTTTTAAATTTATTTATCAAATAAATATGTTAAAATATTATTAATTAATATATTCATACAAAATTTAAATAGATTAAAAAATTTAAAATATAAATTAATTAAATAATATTAAGGATATTTTAATAATTGTAGGACGATTGTCGTGAGTTCTGCTAACTGTACTATGATTTTAATTAAAGAGCTAAAATGGAACTATAAAATAAAAACTGAACTTAATTTTTCATAACAATAATTTGATGATCCGGGTACCAAAATAGTAAATACAGACCATCTGAAATTTTATATTTCTATCTCACAATGCCCTGCGCAATTCAAACACACGAATCAAGAAGTTTCTTCCACAATCAGCCATGAACTTGCTCAACTCCAACAGACCCAACACCGCTAGACCATGGCCCAACAAGAAGCCGTCACACAGATCTCCATTCGTCTGCCTCACCTTCCTGTTCTTCTTCTTCCTCTTCTTCTTCCTTCTCTACTGCTCTTTCACCCCCACTTCTCTTCCCTTCGATTCTTTCAAAACCCCATTTCCCAATCCCCCTCAATGCCCATCCCGATTCCCAATCCCAGGAGAAAAGTTTCTTTGGTACGCCCCGCACAGTGGGTTCAGTAACCAGCTCTCCCAGTTCAAGAACGCCATTTTGATGGCTGGGATTTTGAACCGGACTTTGATTGTCCCGCCGATCCTGGACCACCATGCCGTTGCTCTCGGCAGCTGCCCCAAGTTTAGGGTTTTGGATCCTGATAAGATTCGGATTTCGGTTTGGGAACATGTGGTTGAGCTCATTCGGAGTGGGAGGTATGTGGATTTTTGCTCTTTCTCGGTGTTCGAGTTTTGTTATATTGGAATGTGAGTTTTATTGGGGTTTCTTTTTAGCTTCTTTGCACATTGCAAAAATCCATACTTTTTTTTTGTCAGATAGAGTTTTTTTTTTTTTTTGGCAAAATAAGCAACAGAAATGTGACTCTTTTGTTTTTGTTGTTTATTTTCAATAAAAACTCGCCTAATACAGTTAACTGGAGGTTTTTTGCTCACTTGGGTCCGAGCTAATATCAACTTTTACACTCAGAATTGATATTGATTTCCTCCCTGCAGTTTTTTCTAAAAACATAGGAAATTGTAACTGATAAGTTTAACTGGATTTGATGATGAGAAAACCAACTTGTTCAATGCGTAGCATTTGAATTTCTTGGAACTAGATGTTGTCTGTTTTGGTATTATATTGTGCTTTTTATATTATCGTGTTAAAAAAGTGAGACAATATGATATTTATTTGTTTTTTGAATTTTATGATCTTTGTAATGTTTTACCTATATGTCTCCTTCTTGTTTCAGGTATTTCTCCATGGCTGACATTATTGATATTTCTTCATTGATTTCTTCTTCCTTTGTTCGAGCCATTGATTTTAGAGTCTTTGTATCCCATTGGTGTAATTTGAACATAGATGCTACCTGTGTCAACGAATTAGATATGCCTTCCACTTTGCTTCATAGCCTTAAACAATGTGGATCTCTACTCTCCGGTCTTGATGATAGTTTAGAAAAGTGTTTATATGCTGTAAATGAAGATTGTAGAACTACAGTTTGGACATATAAAAATGGTAATGAGGATGGAGCCTTAGATACTTTCCAACCTGATGATGAACTCAAGAAGAAAAAGAAAATTTCATATGTTAGGAAACGCCTTGATGTATATAAGAATCTAGGTCCTGGTTCTGAAGCTGAATCAGCGACTCTGCTGGCATTTGGGAGCCTTTTCACTTCTCCATACAAAGGTTCTGAGTTGTACATTGACATCCATGAAGCTCCTAGAGATCAAAGGATACAAAATCTGATGCAGAAGATTGAATTTCTTCCTTTTGTCCCTGAAATAATAAATGCCGGAAAGAAGTTTGCTCACGAGACCATTAAAGCTCCTTTTCTTTGTGCTCAGCTTAGATTATTAGATGGGCAGTTCAAGAATCATTGGAAGAGCACTTTTGTGGGGTTAAAGCGGAAATTGGAATCTTTTCAGCAGAGCCCTCATCCTATTCATATATATATTATGACTGATCTTCCTGAAAGTAATTGGACGGGGAGTTACTTGGAGGATTTGACTGGAGAGTCAAATCGGTTTAAACTTTTTTCTCTGAAAGAGAGAGATGAGTTAGTGATGCAAACAGCTAGAAGACTTGTGGATGCAAGTCATGGCTTAAGCTTTGGGTATATCCCAGAAACTCGTGATGGAGGTGGTAAAATTAATAAGCATTGTCGCTCTCCAATGTTTCCAGATGTACTGCTATACATAGAAGAAACAGTTTGCAGCTGTGCTTCACTTGGATTTGTTGGGACTCCTGGCTCAACTATTGCAGGGAGCATAGAATTGATGAGAAAGTATGAGGCATGTTCAAGCTAAAATCTGACTTAACTATGACCAGATACCAGCGTTTTCCGATATGATGACATTTTAGTTCATTAAAGGCATATTGATATATCAAGACAACTGGAGTGATTCAGTTATTCATAAGCACACCTCGATTTGGTACCTGAATCTTCAGCATGCAAGGTTGAACAATCTGAATCTTCCCCCGTGGTTTAGTCATCTGCTGCAGAACTGAGTGCCACCTGCAGGCTTCTGCAATCTTCTTCTCTGCCATAAATCTTGATGCTCCAGCCATGATATGAATGTATAATTTTTGTTGAAGATACAAGATTCTCATAGAGGGAGGACTTATATGTATACCAGTATCTGATTCTGCCAGTTTGCAGCCTGTTAAATGTAAATGCATTTACGATCTGAAACAAGTTTCTAAACCAGTAAGATTCTAATCAATTTTGCATTCATCACATTCTCTTTATTATTGAGACGATTTGATTCTGTTGGCAATTGTATCTCAGCATTTTGATAAGCATGGAGCAGTTGTCTTAAGTTTTATATGCTGTGGATTCAAAATTGAAAACGTTGAATGTTTAATCTTGCAGCTTTCCTTCTTTTGATCAGCTATAATATCTATAAATTATTTATCCATTGTTATTTCATGGTAATTTACTAAGAAAGAGTTACAAAGATGGTACATCGAAACTATTACTCCGGTTAGTGTATAGATTGAGCACTTTGTGATCTATTCTCCTCTATGAACTGTACAAAAGGATAACAACCTTGAAGCCTCTCTTTCGTTTGTTATCACCCTGATCGGTTTTTTGACATCATTTTTATACCTTTCCAAGTAGTGGTTATCCCTGATAAGCCAAACCTCCAAAGAAGATAAGTAGTTGCGGATGCAGCCAGCTCTATGATGTCAATGCCCTACAGTCTAACCCACTCGACCCAACCACAAGTTACACAAAAGATAAACACTGCTGTCTTACTCAATCCACAAGTTACAGAAGTAGAGCTTTTTATTTGTTTAACATAAAATAATTCAAGCCATCTCAAACTGTGATATATATTACAACTTGATCTACATATATACAATTTTGATTTACTGGGAGCATATGTTCCAATCTTGTGCTAAGAACTATATTAACGTTAATACTTTAAAATGGTTTTGCCCCAATTAATGATTTTAAACTAAAAATTGAAAATTTGAAATGATAATCCTTAGCATATGTTGGGATCGTATAATCTTTACAGATATCTTGAAAACTGTTTGTCATATTATAATAGGAGACATAGTGATAGAGAAATTTAACCATTGGTAAAGATTGAGGGGTCCTTTTTTTATTTTTGGTTTAAATGCATTTTAGTACCTTTTAAAATTGAATTTGTTCACTTAGGGGTCTCTACAATTAATTTGTGCAATTGATACTCTCTAAATTGAAAAAAGTTGCACATTTGTCCAATGTAGTTGAAATTGACAACAAAAAGTTGCACATTTGTTCAATTTATTTAAAATTGACAAATTCTATCAATTTAAAATTAACATATGACCCTCAAAATTATTATTTTACCTTTTTCTTGTACTAAAAATTTAAAAAAAAATAAAACATGAAAAAAAAAATTAAAATTCATTTAGTTTTTTTTCTTTTTTTTTAATTTTTATTTTAAATTTTTGGTAAAATTAAAAATGAAAAAAATAATTTTGAGGATCATATATTAATTTTAAGTTGATAGAATTTGTCAATTTTAACTAAATTAGATAAATATACAACTTTTTTTTGTCAATTTCAACTATATTGGACAAATGTGCAACTTTTTTCAATTTAGAAGGTATCAATTGCACAAATTAATTGTAGAGACTTCTAAGTGAACAAATTCAATTTGAAAAAAATAAAAAAATTTAAGCCTTTATTTTTTAAATAATTTATTGAGCGATACCTATATTGTTTAGCATGTTGCAGTACGTTTCATTATAATTTGGAAAGATAAAATATTTTAGGGAACAATCTGTACGTGTATGTATTTATATTTGTTGAATGCCTTTTCTTGTTCTAAGTTTCTGACCACGTACGTTCTCATTTAAAAGTGTGAAATATATATTGTTGGAACGTGTTTTATAAAAAGATTAATTGCATTTTAGTACTCTCTATTTTGAATAAGATTATACATTCAACTTTTAAATTTAAAACGTTTTACATTAAGCTATTAATTTATAATTTTTTTGACATTCGACTACCAAATTTAGATGTTTCACATGAAGTTTTTAATTTATAATTTATTGTACATTCAACTCTCAATTTATTCTAAATTCTCTAAAGTGTAACCTTTGTCCGTATAAAATATAAAACACATGTATTTAACAAAAAAATTTTAAATAATTTAATTAATTGTTTCGGCTAAAGATCATTTTACTAAATTTTATTTTAAATAAAATATTTTTCATGCATAGTAGGCGCTTACATTTGTTTAGATATCAAATTTTTTTAATAATTTATTTAATACATTAAAATTTATTGTAAATTAATAAAAAAATTTCTATATTAAATATTAAAAACATGTATTTGACAAAAAAATAAAAATAAATTAATGGCTTAATATGAAATAAATTGTAAATTAAAATATAATGTGAAACGATTAAATTTAAAAATTTAATATTAAACAAATTGTAGATTGATGGCGAAACGTATTAAATTTAAAAATTTAATATGCAATTTGATCAAAACGTATGCTACTAAAGTGTAATACATAAAAAAAAAAAAAAAAGTGTAATTAATCATTTTTAAAATATGCAATAGAAACAAAGGAAGAGGAAGCCCACCTCAATTTGAAAAAAGCAAAAAAAATGAAAAAGGAAAAAAAAGAGAGGAGGAAGTAGAACGAGTCATGTTTTGGAGTTCAAGGGCAGTGTGTGTAAAAGACCATAGTTTTTGTTTTCGTCTTTACATGAACCTCCCAAGATTAAGTATAATTGCTTCAATTAGAGGTGGGCACGGTTTGATTTGGTTCAGTTTTTTATAAAAATTCAAACTAAATCGTAGTTTGCAGTTTAGCTTAATGACAAACCAAACCAAACCATTGGAACCATTCAAACCAAACCGTTCAAGAACGGTTTGGTGCGGTTTAGTTTAGCGGTTTGGACTGCGACATTTAATTTTATAGTCCAAAATAAAAATTGTAAACATACCAAACATAAGAAGAAAAATATAAAATTCATCAAACATCCTAAACATAAATAGAAAAATATAAAATATATCAAATATCTCAAACATCACAAACAAAGTATTACATTTCACAATTCAAACATTGATAAAAAAAATCAAATAAAAAAATATATTGAAATTAAAAGTAAAACTCTGAGTAATGTCTATTAAATTAATAATAAAAAATATTAAATATATATATATTAATAATAAAAAATATTATAAATATATTATATATTAATGTGCGGTTTGAATTGGTTTGGTCTAAAAACCATCCAAACTGCAAACTAAACTGTTAGTAGTAGTTTGATTATATACTAAACCAATCCAAACCGTTTTGTTCTATAAACCGAACCAAATCAAACCGAACCAAAAGCAACAGTTTAGTTCGGTTCCACAGTTTGGTTCGGTTTTTGCCCATCCCTAGCTCCAATCCAACTTATTCATTCTTATTTTTTATGAAACATAAAAAGAAAACTTATTCATTCTTATCTTGGAATTGTATTTTTTTAGATGTATAACATTATTATTGACTGTGACTAAAAGTGGCATTTTTTGTTGTCATCTAAATTTGATGGTCACTTTTATGTTTAATAAAATAAAAATAGTCAGAAAGAGATGCGCTGTATTTCCAGCATTAATGTTTTTATCTTCTTTATTTTATTTTATTTTTCCTTTCATATAGGTTTTCTGCATTAATGCTAATATGTTGGTTGAGTTGTCTGAATGGTTCCATCAGGAAGCTTTTGGTAAAAGGAGGCAGAGGCTTGAAGGGTGATAGGGGCTTCATGAGCCTTCTTCTGCAGCTTTTCATAATTGGTGTTTATGTCATAATTTTTCAAACTAATTAAATTGTTCCAACCAAATAAATGAAAGTTCCTGAAATTGTTATATACTGTTTCTCCGTCTTGACATTTGGATAAGATTGGATATTAAAACTCATTATCTTTTTTATTTTATCTTTTTCTTTTCTTTAAAATATTAAACAAAAAAAATCTTAAAAACATAAAATTTTTATCCACGCAAAATAAGTCTTGCGAGTTTACATTTTAAGAGGTAGAAAGGTTGTCAGAAAGGCTACCGAACTGAACGGTCCATGCGTGTACCAATCAAAGCATCCACTACCTAGCCTACGTGTTTGCTGACGTAGTAAACAAATGGGAACCCACAAATGCATTTGGATTTTTTTGTTCATTTCACCGACCATTATTAATGGGATTTAAAAAAAAAAACAATGTACAGAAAGAAAAATTTATAGATAAGAAAGGTAATTGTTATTTAAAAGGAGAAAATTCTTTCATTTTTCTGGAATAAAACATTTGAAATAATTTAATAATTTATAATTAAGTATCCAACATAATATGAAAATAAAATATTAGAATGAATTGTTAAAATTAACATGTTACATAAATAAATATAAATATTGTTTTGAAAAAATATATTTCAATGGTAATATCTAAAATGAATATCGAGTTAACGTGGCCTAAACATTTTAAAAAAAAATGTCTATTTCTGAAAATTCTGTCAGACATTGTTAAATTTTTTAAAAAGTAAAATTTACCTAAAAATCTAATTGTTCAAAAATAAAAAATATTTAATAAAATATATAATTAATTAATAATCATAAATAATATTTGTGTACATTATAATTAGAGAATAATTTTTAAATTGAATGTATATTTATGCCATATAAATTTAAACGATGTCTATTTCTATATCACATATATAACAATTTATATTTTTCATTTAAGATGTTTTTAGTTTTATAATATTAAATATTAGTTTATAAATGACTTTTGATATTATATCATAATTTTTTTTCCATCAGATGAGAATGAAGATTGAAAAAATAGAATAGAAATTTCCATCTCCAAACAAACATAAAAAAATTATTTTGAGAAAGAAAAAAAAATTTCCACGTTACAATAAAAATAGCAAGGCAAAAACAAGACTTTATTTTTCGTCAGTTGGGCAAAAGCAAGACATTGACTTGTGCACGTGAAAAATAATGGTCTAAAACAAATAAAGAAAGATAAAATAAAAAATGAACAAAAAAAAGAGGAGAGAGTTCGCTAACATGATGAGCATTTCGGAAACGCAACGTCCTGGCAAGGATAGCCGAATCCTTTTTTTCCGCAGCTAAAAAATGCTTGTTAGAGAAAACTACTAAAGATAATATATATATATATATATATATATATATTAAAAAGTCCAATTGCAGTATATAAAAGGGGGATATACTTTGAATTGTCTAATCATCGTTATTAGCTAGTCACCTACCAAAAACCAGAGAGCCAAATTCGTTTTTGTTTTGGTTTCTCTGAAAATTTCGCAGTTTTGTTTTGAGTGTTTGGGGGGAAAGGGTTTGGATTGCTGAGAATGGAGGGCGGAGATCATTTAGCCAGCGAGAGGAAGAAGGCAAACTTCGATGTCGACGAGATGAAGATCGTCTGGGCTGGTTCTCGCCACGCTTTTGAAGTCTCCGATCGGATTGCTCGACTCGTCGCCAGCGATCCGGTGAATTTTTCTTTTTCTTTCTAATTATTGTTATTATCATTACGTTCCTAAAGAATGAAACTGCAATTTTGTTTTGTCGTATTTTCATCTGTTTGGAGATAGAGAATGCGAGAGATATATCTCAATTTGACTGTAAAGTGTTATTACTGCTAAGCTGTATCGATGCTTATTACGGGTAAAATGTTTGATAGGTAGCACTTCATGTTTGTAAATCTCGTTATAGTTGTTTCTTCGGTAAAATTTCGTATTTTCTTTTCAAAATCATTGATTTTTGGGCCTCAGTAAATCTAAAGCGTCGTTTTCTGAAAACTAGTGCAATATAAGAGAGAACTTGGAAATTTATGTGCAAACTGAAAACTCCTTTTGTAATAGAAGATCACCTTATGTCAAAATGTCGGTTGCTTAATTTTCATTGAAAGCTATAAGGAATTTATTCTCTATGCATGTTTTGTCAACAAAAAAGCAGCAAGGATGTTTTTTTTTGAATAATATTGTACGATGCTGCAAAGCTAATATATTGAATTGTTCTCTTCTTATTAGGCCTTTCGAAAGGATAACAGAACCATGCTAGGTAGGAAAGAGTTGTTCAAAAACACACTGAGAAAAGCAGCTCATGCCTGGAAACGGATCCTTGAGCTTAGACTTACTGGTATGTTTAATTTGTGTGTTTTAGTTTTATAAATTATTTATGGCAGATTAAAATATCTCTTGCTCTCTCAAAATAAAATCCAAATCTATGACGATAGAAATTTAAATGTGCAAAGTTTTTCTACTGCAGAAGAAGAGGCATCAAGGTTAAGGTTTTATGTGGATGAACCTGCTTTCACAGATCTTCACTGGGTAAGTACTAACTTTCTTTCTCTGGTGGATATGCAATTTTCTAATGGTAATATGCCTCTGTGCATGTTCAGGAATGTAGGTACTTTATAATTTGTGAGGAAAATTGCCTGTCTCTATTTTGAGTTGCATTTGTTTTACTTCTTTGCATTCGAAAGACTCCTTTTATTGTTTCTTGAAGGTGTTAAACTATATGAAAAGTTAGGAATTTTATCTTGTAATATGGATTTAACACATAAGTTATATGCAGGGAATGTTTGTGCCTGCTATTAAAGGACAAGGCACTGAAGAGCAGCAACAGAAATGGCTACCCTTGGCTTACAAGATGCAAATAATCGGTTGTTATGCACAAACTGAACTTGGACACGGTTCCAATGTTCAAGGGCTTGAAACCACTGCAACTTTTGATCCGCAGACGGACGAGTTTATTATTAATAGTCCTACACTTACTTCAAGCAAAGTGAGTCAATGGCTGATGAGAATTATACTCTTTTTCTATTTGGACAAAAATGCAATGATTCTGTTGAACAAGAGATCAAGCTCATAGCAGAGACATGTTACTGTTACTGTTACTGTTACTAGAGTAATGTTTTTATTTCTTTACCAATGTTATTTTAAACATGACCAAGGGAGATTTTTATTTTTGTTACTTAAATAATTTCCTTCTCTGTTCCTCTGCTGTATATTGTTGTGTTGTTATTCTTTTTGTTTCTTCTTGACTGAAATTTTAGATTTTGTTCTTATCATTTTTCATTCATTGTTATGAGCAGTGGTGGCCTGGTGGATTGGGTAAAGTTTCCACACATGCAGTTGTTTATGCTCGTCTTAATACTAATAGTCGGGATTATGGAGTCCACGGTAACTACCACATTAATTGAATTTTATTTTTATTTATTTTTAATTTTTCACTTAGAGAATGATCTATGATATCAATTATCAAATTCCAATTTTAGGTTTCATCGTCCAGCTCCGGAGCTTGGATGATCACTTACCTCTTGAGGGCATTACGATTGGTGATATTGGAATGAAATTTGGTAATGGAGCATACAACACTATGGACAATGGGGTATTAAGATTTGATAATGTGCGCATACCAAGGAATCAAATGTTAATGAGGTTAATAGTTCTCTCTCTCTCTCTCTCTCTCTCTCTTTCCATATACATATATATATATATATATATTAAAATATTGTGTTGTGTGTATAATAATTATGCGTATAGCTTATAGAAAAATGTGTTCCTTAAGATATTTGAGGTTTCACTTGCTGATTTCATCTTCTTTTCTACTCTCCATCTTGTTTAAAGTTTGTGGTTGAAACCAATTTAATTTGAAATATTCTGCATTGTGAATTCAGCTGGGTAAATACTAATGAGCCACTGCACTTTGCAAATTTGACTAGCCAATTTTTTGGGCTTTACTTTTAGAATATTCCAAATTCGAATCAAAGCCAAAGATTTTATTGAAAGGAGCAATGAGATGATTCTCCATGACTTTTTCCTTAGGGAAAAAATAAAGGACTATCCATGAGACTATAAGTTGATTTTAACTCATGTGCGAAAGAATATTCAAATTGTGATAAGCACCCAACTATGATTGCTGTTCTGAAGTTTCTTTCATAATGGCCAGGGTTTCACAGGTCACAAGAGAAGGGAAATATGTGCATTCCAATGTTCCACGGCAGCTAGTTTATGGAACTATGGTATATGTGAGACAAACAATTGTATCTGATGCTTCCTGTGCTCTGTCCCGGGCAGTTTGCATTGCCACGAGGTATAGTGCTGTTCGTAGACAATTTGGTTCACAGAAAGGTGGTGTTGAGACCCAGGTATGCATTCTGTTGCAATTTATTTCAATGTATAATTAATTTCTATATCTAGTTGAAACATATTTGATATTGTAGAATCTTTGTAAGTTGTTTGAGTAATTAGTGATACCCCCTAGTTCTTGCATTTAATATTTCTTCTTTCAAATTACTTTGCCATGCTTATTTTGTGGGAAATTGTTATAAAAAGTTATACTGAATTGACTTCTATTAGGTAAAGTTTCCTGTCTTCTGTTTACGTGGATGTTATATATTTTCAGCTTAGTAACTGAGTCTAATAGATAGTATTCATAGATTGCATTGTAGCTCGTTTAATCAATATGAATTTTGCAAACATGACAACAACATATCTAGGCTTAGCAACACTAGATGATCTGATATAGGAACCCCTTAAGAGGACAAATGGATAGCCTGAACAAGTTATTTCATATTTAGAAGTTTAATATTTGAGTTGCAAAAATTGTGTTATGAAATACTTTCTTATTAAAGGAATTTATGTCCATTCTTGTATTATATGTCTTTTAGGTGATGTATCTAACAAGTTCACTCCTTTTTGCTTTAGGTGATTGATTACAAAACTCAGCAGAGTAGGCTCTTCCCTTTGCTGGCTTCTGCCTATGCGTTCAGGTTTGTTGGTGACTGGTTAAAATGGTTATATACGGATGTCACCGAAAGATTGCAAGCCAATGATTTCTCAACATTACCTGAGGCTCATGCATGCACTGCGGGTTTGAAGTCTTTAACTACTTCTGCAACTGCTGTAAGTGGTTATTACTGACCATCACCATATTACTTATGTGCATTAGCTTATTATAATTTCATATGCTGCTAAAAGCATGATATTTTGAGTCGCCTGTCTGGCACTCACTTTGACACTAATGAAATGACCCATTTTTATTAGTTTAAATAGTGCCCCCAAAAAAGAAAAAGAAGAAGAAATAGAAATAGAAAAGATAGAGGGTGATTGATATCTGTTCCATTTGTACTTGTGCATTCAAAAGAATAAAAATGACCGTAAACATGCACATAATATTCTATGACCCAAAATGATAATCTTGCCAAAGCTCATGTGACCCAATATTGTGTTGAGATCTGTCAGCTTTTCTATGTATTGTCTTAAGAATTAGAGCTAAAATGTTGATGAACTAAGGGTGTATATAGTTGCATGCGGTAAGGATTGTATTTTGTTGAGCTTATTTCCATGGGTCATCACAGAGAACTGTTTACCATTCCTTAATTTGTGATGTTCTATTAGATTTCCATGTTCATTTAGTTTAATTCTAGACCTCCATATTTCAACTAATGATGCTTCTTGGGTAATAGCACACTACCCAACTGTTTTTGGATTTGCATCCTTGTGGAATTGTCTGGTTCAATTTTCATGCATTAATTCCATGCATGTTTTCTATTTGTTGCAATGAATTTTGTGGGTTTTTATTTTTTATTTTAAATCCAAATAGAGGTACTGCTTTTTAATTTCCTTTGCTATGAGTTGACTAAATATTTACTTGGATTGCAGGATGCAATTGAGGAATGCCGGAAATTATGTGGTGGGCACGGTTACTTATGTAGCAGTGGACTTCCTGAGTTATTTGCGGTTTATGTTCCTGCTTGTACTTATGAAGGGGACAATGTTGTGCTACTTTTGCAGGTCAGAGAAATTTGTATTTTTTTATTTATTATCTTTTTTCTTTTGCTATTTGTAGATATTTATTTGAAATGAAATATGTAAAAGTAGAGGTTGTTGGTTGACTAATAAGAATTGGTTAATAATTGTTGTTTTACCAACCGAATAATAACAAAATCATAAATTTGTAAGCCTACACGTAAGATGTTTAATCAAGACATTGCAAGATGAATGCTGATATATCTACAGTGAGCTAGGAAAATAATCTTGCATTTTTATTTTTTCTTAATTGTAATTTTAAATTTGAATTAATTTACTCTTGTTATTGCGCCATATAAATAATCAGCATCTTCACATCACCATAGAGCTTTTATTAGGCTGAAAAGTTAACAGAGTAATTCTCTTTTTCACCAATTTCCTTGTAGCCAACTCAGTACTATTCCATTGTCATCAATCGAATCTCTGACTACTACTGCAGCTCCCCAGTCATTCCATAGCAAATCTTTGTCTGAATGTTGCTTCTCCTTTTCATACTCTTCATCCATTTGAAGCACTCTAAAATCTGATTTGTTTTTATCAGCTGCATATTCATTCTTCTTAAGAAAAACCGTGTATTTTATTCCATATTCTTCTTTGCTTGATACTGCTTTCTTCGAGCTATTTTATTCTGAACTTTTTTAACATTTACACCTTCATTATTCTGAATTTCTACTCCCAGAATTTTACCCAAAATTTGTTCAAATTCTTTTCCATCCCCAACACCTTTTTCCACCAGGAATGATAATCTTCCTAACAACATTTTTTTCTTGGATTTTTATAACCTCCAAGAAAACACCTGTTCTATTCATAAAATATTTGATAATGAGTACATAAGATTTAGCTCTCATTTTTCTAAATATTGGAGTTCTGCTTCTAGTTTACCAACGAAATACCTAAAGTCTAAACTCTATTCTTTTCGTTAATTTCAAAGTATTCCATAACCCTCAATTTTAAAAGTAAAATTTTTTCATTCAATCTAAAAATCTTTATAGAGATGCCTATAACACCTCTCACATCTCTTTTGATGGTTCTCTTTGTGACTTATATGATATGCCATCTTAAACATAAATAAAAGCACCAATAGTGTAAACTATGAACACCATAATTCAATCAATATAAAGTTCTAAAAACTTTCTAAACAATTAAATGTTCATATTCCAATCGTCGATTTCATTTATGATGGCTTCATAATCTTAGATGCTGAGAAATTTTCACTGCTCAATTTTTTTACAGCAACACAATGGTTGATTTCATCTCATTTATAGTAAAGCTAGACTATTTCACGTAAAAGCTATTATTTTGTAAAATCTTTACAAATTATATGCATTGGTGTATCATTCCAAAACATGATACATAGCAATTTTTGATGTACTTGAGATATATATTGTTTTTTGTCCCTAACAATATGTATTATAGCTTTGCGTAATGATATGTATCATAGGTAGCATATCGTAATTGTATGATACTAGCAAGAATTCTTCCTGTATAAATAAAAAAATACCTCTTTGGCCTACATCATGTCTATCGTTCAGTGCTATGAGGGCTATGGCAAATGTGCTGGTTAATTAATTTGTAAAGTTTATGCAGGTTGCGAGGTTTCTCATGAAGACTGTTTCTCAGCTGGGGTCTGATAAAAAACCTGTTGGAACCACAGCTTACTTTCTGCGAGTGGAACATTTGATGCAATGTAGTTCAATTGCTCAAAAAGGTTTGGTCTCAATGTTTCTGAAATAAATGTTTATTTTCAGTTCCAAGTTTTCGTACATGCCTAGTTTCTTAGTATTTTAGATTGTTTACAATGATATCCTGAGCTTTGACTAATGTGCATCTTTTTATATATTGATTTGGTGATACTTTATGGTGCCATGAGAATCTAGTATTTTGATTGAAACCAGATCCTTGAGAACTGATTTGATTAGGTAAGTTATGTGGTTGATGAGCCACAGTTTGTGCAGACTAAATTAAATTTTGGAATTTAAATTGTCCTACAGCTGAGGATTGGTTAAAGCCTAGCGTAATTTTGGAGGCATTTGAAGCAAGGGCTGTTAGGATGTCTGTTGCTTGTGCTCAAAGACTTAGCAAGTTTGCAAATCCAGAAGAGGGTATGTGTTTCTCGTCTCTTATAAAAATTGAATTTGTTTGCGTTTGTAATTTCCTGTGAAGTATCTAAAAGGAAATACCATGAGGATGATTGGAGTAAGCACAATTGCCTTTAAATCGCTATGAGGCATCTGTTAATATGTCCATCTTTAATTTATGTTCCTCCATTAATTGACCAATATAGCATAGTTCAGCATTAGCTCTTCTCTGAATAGTAAACATTGTTAATAAGTCATATTTGTATGCAATAATAACATATGGAAATTGTTGGTAATTTATCTTTTCCAGAATGATGAAGTTTGAAGAACATCTATACTTTTTGTTGTTATTAACCAGATGATTTCTTCGTACTCCTTTCTGCAGGCTTTTTGGAACTCTCTGCTGATCTAGTTGAGGCAGCAGTTGCACATTGCCAATTAATTGTTGTTTCCAAGTAAGCTTCTTCCTTAATAATATGTCAATTGAAATTTTAGGAGCTTCTAGTTTAGCAATTCACTAAGTTTGGCTACCATGTTAATGCCTCTATCTTTGACAATTGCTCTTTTTGTTACTTGTCTATTACACCTTTGGTCACAGATCATTAGTCTTTCGTAAATATTTATGTCCTTTCTTTTTTAACCGATGTGTCAATTCACTTAAATACTATCTGATGCGCAGTTTTATGTGCTCTTGCTTTTTTCACAAAAATGAGCATGTCTCTTTGGTTATTTAATTTGGTAATCTCGTTAAGAAGCTTCTTTATGTATAGGTTCATTGAGAAATTGCAACAAAACATTCCTGGAAAGGGAGTGAAAAAACAGTTGGAGATCCTTTGTAACATATATGCATTGTTTCTTCTTCACAAACATCTGGGTGATTTCCTTTCCACTGGCGTTATCTCATCCAAGCAAGCTTCAATTGCAAACGATCAACTTCGTTCTCTCTACTCCCAGGTTTGCCCTGAATAACATTCCTTAAGAATTACTCGCTCATACTTGGTACTAATCATGAGTTTTTGGATCATTAGGTTCGTCCCAATGCCATTGCACTTGTGGATGCATTTAATTACACTGACCACTTCCTGGGCTCGGTTCTTGGCCGCTATGATGGCAATGTTTATCCGAAACTTTATGAAGAGGCATGGAAGGATCCTCTGAACGATTCAGTTGTGCCTGATGGCTTCCATGAATACGTTAGGCCTATGTTGAAGCAGCAACTTCGCAATGCAAGACTTTGAAGAATATACCAAATATGCAAAAGTAACTTCATAGAGTATTATTTTTCAATATTCCGTTTTGATTTTGTTTTTTGCTAATAAAGCTTCTAGGAATTTGAGCATCTACTTGTATTACAAGATTTGTAATATTTTGTATGTAGTTGAACAAGTCATTTAGATATGGAGAACAAGTTTGGGGGTACAAAATACTTGTTATTCTGACTGATTGTTTGTTGCTCCCTGACTTGTTCATAATTACGATGAAGTATAATTTTAGAAAATTTCGTTGCAATTTGTAATTTTTGCACATTGACAGTTATTATTGTTGTTATTTTTCAATATTTGACCAATTGTCTTCTTGATTTTGTTATTCTGGAGGTTGATGGTTTGGATATAGAAGTGGAGTTATATGATGAAAATTTACTGCTTATTTGTTCTGCTTGTAAGAATATTGGCCATGAGATTTCTTTCCGTCGGTTGGTAGAATATGGTTAAAACTCACTTGGAGGAGGTGAACGATTTCTTTACCAAGCATTATAAACAGGTGTACAAGCTGGTGAAGCCCATTAATTCGGTTGAACTGGATACGCAAACTGTTAATAAAAAGCAAGGAAATACTAGTAAGCAGCATGTGATTATCTCTAATGCCTTTTCGGATTTGGAGAGCGTGGACCCAGATGGTAAGCAACCAGAAACAATTAGAGTAGAGCATGACAACTTCAAACCAACTGATGATGCTCATGCTTCTTTGGCAAAGAGGAATGGAAAGGCTCTTGAGGTTGCGGTTAAGGAGTCTCTTAGGGTTGGTCGTACTCAGTTCACAATAACAGATGACTGTTTTATGGAGAGTAGGTTCAGTTTTCACATGACACTTTTCGACTAGCTTCGGACATGGAGAGTTCTGAATTTTTGGTTCTAGTTTCTAATAAAAGGCAGGATCATTCGGATGTTGTTTCCAACTCGGGTGGAGGTTCTTCCTTTGGCTATTGTGGAACATAATTCTGATGATGGTAGTCGGTATCTTGATAGGGATGACTCTAGAAAGGAATCAGAGAAGGAAGATTTTAATAAAGCTTTGGTGCTAGTTAGTTCGACTAGAAAATATTGGAAAAGAGGGAACTCGAAGCATGTGGGAAACCGAACAAGCAAGGATGCATGATCTTCTAAACCTGCTTCCCGGTTGCCCAATTTACATTTGCAATGAACTGCTTCTTTTGGAACTGTTGGGGTATTGGGAATTCTTACACTAGACTGGAGCTTCATAGTTGTGTTCTTTTTACAAATCCTCTTTAATTTGTCTTGTTGAGCCTTTGGTAAGCTTCGATTCCATTCCTGGTTCTCTATGGAATTCAATAAATCTGCACCTTGCCTTCGTTATAAATCAACGAGGTAAGTCTAAACCGATTATTTGGGTTTTAATTTCTCCTCTGGTTTCTCATTTCTCTATTCTAGATTTAGATGAGCAACATGTCACTTTGGAGGTTTCCATGGGGGACAGTTGCATGTTTTTACTTTTGTTTATGCTTATGTTTTTTATATTAAGCGTCGTTCTTTATGGAAGTATCTGGTAAACTTTTTTGCTTCTTGTGTACTTTTTTGGTGTGTTTTGGGTAATTTTAATGCTATGTTTGGTCGCATGAAAAGACAGGGATTGCTCATATGCCTATTGCTTGTGATGAATTTAGGTAGGCTATTGTTGCTTCTAATTTGGTTGAGGTTGATATCAAAGGGGTATAATTTACTTGGTCTTGTAAAATTGTTTCCACTTTGGTGTAGAGTAAATTAGATAGAGTTTTTTGTTATGATGTTTGTCTGGATTTTTGGGGTTCGATTGTGTGCTCTTGTTTGGCTGGCAGATGTTCAGATCATCGGCCATTGTTTCTTTCTCTGTCTTCTTTGCATCTTCCTGGCCCTCGGCTATTTAGTTTTTGGAAGATGTGGATTGACCATGAAAGTTTTCTCCCTTTAATTCGTAAAAGCTTGGAGTCTTTCTGTTGGTGGTGATCCTATGTTTAGGGTTATTAATAAGCTTCAGCGGATGAAGTCGGTTATCAAGGTTTGGAATTCTCAAGTTTTTGGTAATGTAGCTTCTAATGTTTAGGTGGTTCGAGATCAATTACATGCTATTCAGGCTCGGTTGGAGGTGGATGGGTTTTCTCAAGCGCTTTTCTAGGAAAAATGTGCTTTTCTAGGAAAGTTGCCGTGTGAAGTGGTTGCAACAAGGTGATAGAAATACTAACTTTTTTCATTCTCTTATGAAGGTTCGGAAAGCTGCTAAATGTTTGGAGACCTTTTAAGTTAATGGAATGGTTACTCATGATAAAAAGTTGATTGAGTATGAGATTATTTCTAACTTTACTAACCTTTTTGTTGCAACGAGTTCTTTGCCTTTGCCAAATTTTGAGGATATCATTCCTAGTATTGTAACTTTTGACGAGAATGCCTTGTTGGTATTGGTTCCTTCAATCATAGAGGCTAAAGAGGCTGCTTTTTCTTTGGATCCTAATAGCGCTTCAGCTCTGGATGGTTTTACCGGGGCATTCTTTCAGGCTTGTTGGGTGGTGATGAGTGCAGATATAGCTGCTGTAGTGCAATATTTTTTTTTCTGGTCATATTTTTTCGGGGCGTAATTCAAGTTTCATGGTTCTTATTCCAAAGTCTCTCGAGGCTAATACTGTAGAGAAATATCGACCTATTGTTTCAGGTAATTTTCTTTTCAAAATTATCTCTTAGTTACTTGCTAACTGTCTTGCTGTGGTTGCTAGCCATGTGGTATTGGATAATCAGTTTGGTTTTATTCGGAGGAGGTGAATTTAAGATTGTATTGCCGCGCTTCGGAGAGTGTCAATCTTTTGAATCATCAGGTTTGCAAGGGTAACATTGCTATGAAGATTGATATTCAGAAGGCTTTTGCCTCAATGAGATGAGACTTCATTTTGGAGGTCTTGAATTGGTTTGGGTTCTCTTATACTTTTCGTGCTTGGATTGCTTTTATTTTTTATTTTGCTCGTATTTTTGTTTTGATAGATGGTTCACTAAAAGGTTATTTTAGTTGTTCTAGAGGTGTTCGTTAGGATGATCATCTATTGCTTATTCTTTTCGGATTGGCTTATGATTATTTGAGCAGATGGTTATTCAAGCTTGTTGTAGTTCATAAGCTTCGGTCGATTGGGATAAATGGGGTTGCAACTCCTTCTCATTTGTTGGATGCGGATGATGTGTTGCTTTTTTGCAAGGGTTCTTTGGCTAACATAAAGTTGATTAAATTTGTTTTTTTGGTCAGCAGGTTAATTGGAATAAGGTCCAATATTAATTTTGGCAAAAATTTTTCTAAAACTCGACAATTGAGAATCTTAAACATTTTGGGTATGAAGATTGGCCAGTTTCCTTCTAAGTATCTCAGTGTTCCTCTGTTTTTTGGGTCTCCTAAGCTTACTCACTTTCAAGAAATTGCTGACAGAATTATTGCTCAATTTTATGTTTGGTAAAATTGGTCCATTGGTCAGATTTTCTGGTACAACTTGTCATTTCTTCTATGTTTGTGCACACTTTTATGATCTATTAATGGCCATCTGCTTTGCTCGAGAGGTTATCTATTGCAATGTGGAATTTTGTAAGGATTGGCTTTGTGGATAAATCTAAGCAAGTTACAATGGCTTGGAATTCTTGTTGTAAGCCGTTGCATTATGGTGGTTTAGGTTTGAAGAATTTGGCTCTTTTCAACAGGGCTTCGCTTGCTCAACTGATTTAGGGATTTTTAAATAATGATTCCTTTGCTTTTTGTTTTTTGAGAGCCTTTTTTTTTTGTCTCGACTTCAAGAGGGTTATGCTCATTATTTTCCTTCTTCAGTTTGGCCAGCTTTTAGAGATTTGTAACTGGATATCATGGGTCGTGCTAAATGGATTGTTGGTTCAGGTGGTAAGGTCTAGTTTTGGAAGGATAGATGGCTGGATGATATTTTGAATGATACTATCTTTGTTCGTGTTGATAATAGTGAAGTTTTGGTTTTAGATTTTTTGGATGCTAATGGTTCTTGGTCTTTTGATTCTGATTTTTAGAATAGGTTTTCTGTTGTGGTTGATTTGGTGTTGAGGGTTGATCTTTGAGTTTCCTTTGGTAAATTGGTGTGGACTGTTTCTTGGGATGGAGTCCTTTCTTCGAAGGCTTACTATAATGTTTTAATTGGTTCGGATTCTTGTCAGAAATGGAAACATGCAATTTGGGCTAAATTTTTGCCTTTTTCCAGGTCATTTTTGTGTTGGCGCCTTTTGCATAATTGTTTACTAATTGATGATCATCTGACTAAGTTGGGTTATAATTTATGCTCTGGTTGCTCTCATTGTGGTTTGGCTAGAGAAAATGCACAACAATTTTTTTTTGAATGCGCTTATGTTCGTTCTATTTGGGACCTTATTGCTCATCATTTTTGTATCAAGTTTGATCTTTCTTCTTTTAAAAGTTTGATTTCTACTTCCTTGGATTCTACTTTGAGCTCTCAGATTAGGTTCCTCCTTATTTCGGCTATTGTGGCTGGGTTGTTTGTGGTCTAGTTTAATTGTAATCAATTGAGTTTTGATGAGGTGCGGTTACATTTCTCTCAATCTTGGGTTTTTGTTCGGAGATCTTAATTGAAGCTAATGGTCTCCATAATGGTCATATGCATAATTCTGTTTTGGATTTGGAGATTAAAAGCTTTAGGGGTGGTTTCTCGTCCTGCGAAAGCCTTGAGGGTTGTTCCTGTGGTTTGGTATGCTCCTTTTCCAGGTTGATTGAAATTTAATATTGATGGGGTTGCTTCTGATAGTATTGGGTAGGTGAGTTGTGGTGGGGTGGTTCGCAATTTAAGAGGGTTTATTAAAGGGTGTTTTTTGGAGCTCTCTTCCTATTTGTTCTCTTATTGAGGCTGAAATTTGGGCAGTGGTTAAAGTTTTGGTTTATGCTAAATCTTTTGGTTGGGATCATATTTGGTTGGAATGTGATTCTATGATGGTGTTTCACCTGTTATCCTCTTGGTTTCTTCATGTTCCCTGGTTCGTTTTTGCAGCTTGGACTCATGCTTTGTAGTATATTGATTATATTTTCTTCCGAGTTTCTCATATTTAATGAGAAGGTAATATGGTTGCTGATGTACTCTCTAAGCGTGCTTTTTCTGTTGAAAGGGCTCATTGAAGTTTTGTTTTTCCTGGTGATTGCTGGCCAGCTCATGTGGTAGATATGTGGGAGGATAGAACCTACATGTTAACCAAAGAAAGTAGATCAAAAGAAAAGCAAAAATATTAATTAGAGTAGCGAAAATAGCAAATATTACAAAACTGCCATTATAATCCAAAAATAACTAAATTACGAAACTACCATTATAATCCGAAAATAGCTAAATTACGAAGCTGCCATTATAATTCGAAAATAGCTAAAATTATGAAACTGCCAATATAAGATGCTTATTTTTAAAATGATGCAGTTTCGTCTCCGCAACTCCCGAGCATCATTACCACCTTCATCCCTTGCTTGGACATCATGCTTAAATCATCATTAGGCATCGGAAAAATATTCAAATCATTTGGAAAGATATTCATCCATAATTATTTTCACAAATCCAAGCATTCTCCCTTTGATCTTCTAAACTCGAGAACGCATCACTAGTTTACTAGGTAAGATGATGTCATTATCTTTTGCTCCAATGCTAGAATATGACTCTATAATGCCCGCATCATTCCCTTCCTCTTCAAAAAAATTCGTTCTCGAATCTGAATCCATATCGAAAGGAAAAATATTAGAAACTTTGAAAGTAAAGGACTCATTGTACTCAACTTGAAGGGCAATTTTGTATGAGATGTCGTTGACTCTTTCAAGCACTTGAAATGGTTTATCTCTTCTAGCATCGAACTTCGATTTCCTAAGGTTAGGAAACCTTTTCTTCTTTAAATATACCCAATCCCAATCTCCTGGTTTGAATATCCTCCACGTGTCATCCCATAAAACTTTTCCAAAGGGACTCAAAAATTTCACATCCCTATCATATTTAATAGTTCTAGGCACTCCATGCAATTTTGATTTCTCATCAAAGTCCTGCAATAAAGAGACAAAAACACTAGGAAAATCGAGGTTAAGGTTAGTTTCACATAGCAAAACCTCTCGAAACCTCACTAATAATATTGCTTTCTTGCCTAAGAATGCACAATTGACTTCTTTCTCTTTTGCATTAAAACTTTTTTTCTTTTCACTCATCTCACTTTTCTCATTGCACTTTCCTCTTTATTTTTCTTACTAGTGCAATTCACCATTGGGCCTTTATTTATATTATTTTCACTCTTAGCCTCTTTACACTCAATTCTTTTATTTGACTCACTTCCCAAATCCTTATGTGAACTTTTGGATAATTTCAATTGTTCAAAATACACCTCCATTGGAGATAAATGTGCAAGTGTGACTTTCTTTTCAATATGCTCATGTCTCCAAGCTCTTGGTTCCTCCCTCCTTGGACGTCTCCTCATGGAATGATTTGAGACTTCATTATCCTCGGAACCCGATGGCTCTATATATCTAGTTCGAGACCCATTTTTCTTTGGGTTATTTGTGGCGGTCAAAAAGACTTCACTTACCTTATCATTTAGCTCATCCAACTTCTTGTTCAACCTCCGAAATTCTCTTTTGAAGGCTTTGTAAAATAGCTTCATGTTCGGTGTCATCTCTTTTTCGAGCTCTTCCTCATAATGAGCGGCTTATTTTCATTTTCTTCTTGACATCTTAATTTCTACAAGACAAGATTAGTAAAAGAAAATCCTTACTTCTCTCCTTCATGTGTTTCGCTCTTTTTTAATGGTAACTACGCTTGTGTTTCACACAATTTTGGCTTTTACCCTCAATGTGCTCACCACTCAACCCTTTTACCACTCACAATCTCTAGAATCAAGTTGCACTTTAGAGTTAAACACAACAAATCAAAGCAAGAAAACAAATAGCAAGTATCACAATCTCAAAACCTAACCAAAGAAAGAAAGTAGATCAAAAGAAAAGCAAAAATAATAATTAGAGTAATGGAAAACAAATATTACCCTAAGAAAAAAGAAAAATAGAAAAAAAAAATTTGGATTTTTTTTTGAGATGCCTTGCGGACAGACCCTAAAAAAATTAGGGTTTTTTTTTTTTTTTTTTTTTTTTTTTTTTTTTTTTTTTT